>CM054183.1:88284570-88394570 GCA_028829895.1 Sinotaia quadrata | reverse complement strand
AAACGGGATCCCTTCGAACAGTGACCATACAGAAGGACAGGAATCCTAATACAGCTCCACGAAGGGACTGGGTCTGCCTGCCATGTTCTCAATTTTTATTTTCGCGATTTTATTACCATCTCCTCATTCATCATCAGATTGTGTCCCTTTGCGAAAATCTTACATACCTGTACATACGGAGTATTATGAGCAGTTTGAATAAGTCTCAGTGACGACACAGAATTAATCATGCCTTGGCCTCTAGAGGGGGGACATTTGAATGATGTACAGATTCTGTAGCCTTTGTGTATTCTTAACTGTTGGATTGCTTAGACTATTCAAGTTTTCCCAAATAAATTATATAAAACAAACATTAATTTTAGTGATTTAAAGAAAGTTGCATATTTCTAAATAAAGTAATAAGAATACTTTTTTAATGCCTTTTCTTAAATAGAATTTTTTTTTTGTATTAAAACAGGTCTGAAACAGATAACATTAGAAGTGAATGCAACATTTTCGCTGTCCAAATCCTTAAATTAATCTTCGTAAAGTTACGGGACTTCATTTAGACATTTGTGTGTTCATATTCTTATGCTATACGGAAACGTTCTCGTATCAGACAGTGGACAACACCCAAAGGTGTTATGGCTTTGTTTGCGTGCCTATTTTAATAAATACGTGTGTGTGTGTGTGTGTGTGTGTACTGTATATTTTTGGGGCTTACGAAATTCCAAGATTGCCGGGCGCAGAAATAACTGTGTTCTATAATTATTTTGCACACTTCCGTAGTTTGGATCGCTTGTGATCTATTGATACCTGCTGATCATGGAGTTACGGCCTCTTACACATTTGCTTTGAAATGTATAATTAGTTTTAACTTGGGTGATAGACTACTGGATAATATAATTAATAATGTATATGGGATCGTGTTATTTCGCTCTTGTAAAACAAAACTAAACAAACAAACAAAATACAAGAACAACCAAAACCCTACGGGATCTGCCTTAAAGCTGAAAGAGGCGTTTGTTGACAATGTTTGATACTTTTAAAAATCATGTCACGTTTCCTGTTAACTGTATAATCACATTGCTTTCTTCATCTAACGAATGCAAGGTTGCCAGCTTCGTTTTATAAATACATTTATTTTTAATGAATAATTTGCCCAGCTTATAAAGTGTGGCGTTGCAAGGTGTTGTAGAGTGTTGTACGAATGCATAATGGAAGTTGTAAGTACATGTTCTTTCAGTGAGGGTCTTGCGTGTGGTGTTTGACTTCATTGAATTTCTTTCAGAGCTGTGACATTCTTTGCTTGCTTTATAAAAAGATGTATCAATTAAATATATTTCAAATATTGACGTCTTTATGCTTGGCTACAGTTATTCTCTGTGAGCAGGTGTATTTATGAGATACAGTGGGATATTTGCATGTGAGCTGATGTGCTTATATGATGAGCTGGTGTACTGTGCTTGGAATTGCTGCACTGATATGTTGAGTTTGCGTACTAATGAGAGTGTGAAACTTGTAGGATGAGTTGGTGTACTAATGTGAAGAGAGAGTGAAACTTGTAGGATGAGTTGGTGTACTAATGTGATGAGAGTGTGAAACTTGTAGGATGAGTTGGTGTACTAATGGGATGAGAGTGTGAAACTTGTAGGATGAGTTGGTGTACTAATGTGATCGGTCTGTGTACTTGGGTGAACGTTCGTGAGTTTTGTCTGTCAAACTGCGCTTTTATGAATGTGAATATCATAATTAAATGGCCCAGATGAGCAGTGCCATGTTAATGCATTAGTACGCACTACTTTGCCGATTTATCTAACAAAACATAACTCCAATCACGCGCACACGGAGTTATTTCCCCTTCTGACGAATTTGCTCAGGACGATTTTAACTGCGCATTTTCTTAATATTTGACGTAATTCTCCCTCCACCGCCCCCTCTAAAATTCAGTATTACATTTTAAGAATTTTTTCATAGGCCCTTTATTTATTTTAGGCTGTACGTAAGAGAACCGGAAGGATAAGATGAGAAATGTATGTTCAGGATTCAAGAGATGTTGAGGGTGATAATTAGGGGACTAATGACGATAATACACAAGAGCTATATTGTCTCTTCAATAAAATTTACAAACTAATTCTGCCACATTTCATGCAAGGATAGTGTCCTTTCTATCGCCCATCCCTTTATTTCTGACCGTGTTAGTCTCTTTAAAATCCTTTTACCTCTTCCTCCTTTATTTCTGACCGCTCGTCTTTCTCATAACCATAAACACTTTTATTCCTGTGCGTTCATCTTTCTCATAACCATAAACACTTTTATTCCTGTGCGTTCATCTTTCTCATAACCATACACACTTTATTCGTGTCCCGCTCGTCTCGTCTCTTTATTATACCACCTTTATATCTTTGTTTCAATTATTTTATTGCTCCCTCCCCATTTATTTCTTGTATTCCACTCTGTCAATTATTCCTCTTAGATTTCCTTGCGTTCCAGTTTCTAGATTATTCCCCAGTTTTATTTTTTATATTCCAGTATGTTTAATAATATCCACCCCCAAAAAACAACAAAAAAACAAACAACCTATTTTGTTTTGGTTCCAGTCTATTACCCTCCTACTTTATTTCTTTACGTTTCCAGTCTATTATCCCCCTTTATTTCTTTATGCTTCCAGTCTATTATCCCCCTTTATTTCTTTACGTTTCAGTCCATTTCCTCCCTCCCCACCCCCCGGTTTCTTTACGCTTCCTGTCTCGTAATTAAAGTCCCAATCTCTTTATTATCTTCCCTTTATTGACGTGCACTTTTCTTTACTTCTTAGAGTTCTAGGTCCGAACAATGCACATCGCAAATGGTAGAGAGGCTGATGACATTTCACAGTACAAACGCACCATTATAGTGACGTCAATGCAGTCCCCCCCCCCCACCAGACCATGAATCTGTTCGTTAACGCAAACACCTGGAGATATATGTGAAATTTACATCAATATGTTTCAAGATGTGTAGTGGTGACTCAAGATTGTGATTTTATTATAATTTTTGTTTACCAACGAAAACAAAGGTATATTCACACAAAACTCAAATGACAAATAAAAAAACCCAACACATTACAGAGATTTTTTTATCCTTTATTTTTCTATAGGAAATTATAAATATTTCGGATTTTCGTCTAGTTCACACAACTAACTGCTCATAAGTCGGGTCATTTTCCCCACAACATACACTGTGATGGTTGTATTTTAAAAATATGTTAAGAAATATATTTAAAAATGAATAATTTCATAAAGCGATCTGGCCAAAAATCGATTCTAAAACGCAATTATGATTTTTTTTGTTTTGTTTTAAAATTAAAAAACCTTTCATGTGGAGAGTGGGTGAAACACTAGAGCATAATGTAATGCATGTATTTAAACTTACAAGGGATATTTTTTTTTTAAAGTCTTAGGAAAAAATCATACACGTCAAACTTGAAGACAGACTGAATAAGGATTCTGAACGAGTAGGGATTCTGAACAAATAAGGATTTTGAATGAGTAAAGATTTTTAACGATCGGGGATTCTGAACAAGCCATATATAGAACAAGAGTCAAATTGCTGCTTGTAGAACACAGGAGACGCAACTGTCCCCTATTTCCGGTGGTAGCCCTTTTCTCGAATGCCGGCGAGCCTACTACATCAGCGGACATTTTTAATCGAGAGACAAAAGTCACACCTTTCGGAAAGGAGAAAGGTTACCACAACGCCAGAGACTAAATAAATAAGATACAAAGAGGTCTGTAAGCTTTGCGGAGTTTTGGTTGACACTCTCGCATCGCTAAGTGAATTAATTCAACTCGTTTCAGTAAAACCCACAATTTCACACCACTTTGTCAAAGCATGCATAAAACGTAAGACATAATTGAAGGCGAAATAAATAAGAACTTCCCGACATGAGTTATATATATTAATTTGTCAACCATTCAGTCATTCGATCAATCAAAATCTCTGCATCAGTTGATAAATATTTTTTTTTTCTTCACTTGTAACTAAATGTGCGAAATGTGGATGTATCGATTTAAAACCGGGCGGGTTGGCAATCTAATATTTTTCGTAATAAACCGAAAGCATGTTGTTGAAACGCTCTCTCTGGCACACGTGCATATATACAGACTGCCAAACCCCACTTGCAAACAATACACTCGGATATCCGACACACTTAGTTGCAAAAGCCAAGGGCGGATAAGCGAAGGAGAAAAGGTATAGACTTTGACCAAAAGGGAACGGTGGTTATCGTTCCTCGTCAGTCTTTATGGAAGCATTTATTCGATTTACGTGTAGATTTTTTTTTTGTTGTTTGGAAAAAGCAATAATAATAAAGACACTAATGCCATTCATGCATGAGAAGATCTTAAATATGTAGTCTGGATGAGAATACAAACTAGAATGTTGCACTGACAGTGGATCAGATCTGCACAGAACTAATCGCAGAGCTCAGGCACTTACTAATGGAAGCAAGTTGACATCACTTCTGAGATCTTTCTTACTTTTGATTTGCATATTATTATTTGTTTCAAATCAATATAAAATCTTTTTTTTTTAAAAAAAGAAAAGAAAGAAAACTCATTGCTATTTTACATTGCAACTGCACCGTCAAATCGACATTGCAGTTTTATCACAATACTGCTATATACAGTTCTCACTGAAATCTACAGACATATCAAAACTTCTAAAGATATTCTAAAGTGGAGACAACTCTCAAAGTGAATGAAGACCGGAAATGCTTATGGAATCATCCCTACCGCTGAAAATTGTTGTCTAAAGTGGATATTAATTAAGCACACTAACTGTAATGCTTTTGAGCTAGCAAGTTTCCATTCCATTACGCAACGACGTTATCTAACAGCCTTGTCGACGTGTGCACATGCTGGCTGCTGTTGTGTGTTTTCTGTTTTTGCTGCTGCCGTTTAATTATCAGTACAAACACTTCATGAACATCAAAAATATTTTTTTTTCCGAATGTGTTCTGAAGAAAATGAACATTACCGGGATCGCCAGGACATATTTTTCCCTCCCACTTTCAATTTCAACTTTAACATTTGGGGGTGGGGGGAGAAATCACAAATCGACATGGTAGACAATATCACTTTGTTCAATCAGTCTAGTTTGTTTTAGGTAAATCATAATTTAGAATTTTTTTTATAAAGTAATGCATAATTTGAGTACTGAACGTAAAAGAAAAATGTATTTTAATAATATATTTTTTAAAGTAGATTAACTGGAGATCTTTGAAAACAATGTGCTTTTATATGGTTACGTAAGTAACAATATTTAGAGATGTTTACAATATGCTATTCCCACCCCCACCCCCCAAAGTTACACACTTTGGACATCGTAAGAAGCCATCTGCTTATCACAATGAAAATTAAAAATAGTCTTAAAGAGTAAACATATTTATATTTGTTTTTAAGGGATGTATGCTGGCATCCTGCTCTGTTACATAGCATACTTGCAGTCAGTTATAGCTGTAGTCAACGAATCAGTTAAGGGAGATAATCTGCATTCATCTTTGAAATTTGTACGACGTATACACGATAATTACCCACTCTCCTCGAGGCAATAGACGCGACTAGGTGTCAAACTGATTTCATGTATAACTTTCAAGTGAAAGATAACGTGGGCTTCCGGTGCGCTCTTTCAAACAATCTTCATCACACTGCCCACCCCACTGATGACGTAATGATATGAAGTGTCGATACAAGATAAATACTCTGTTTCTCCGAATGTATCCGTTAGAGTAGTCGTAATGCTAGAAAGACATGCCTAAAATATAATAAATAAATAAATTTCCTTTTATTTCTTGCGTCTATTATGCTTGTGGAGGCACACAAAGATCCTGGTGGGTGATACGTCACTGCCTGCACTATAGCAAGTGACGTCGGCATACATTTTATTAAATGAAAGAAAAGTTTTGCATGGTAGAAATAAAAATCATTTCCCGGGGGTCTTATCCCTCTCATGCTTTGTTTTCCCATCCCACTTTCCAATCCCTGGCTTTTTAGTTCCCAGAATATACTATTCCATTACCAGAGAGATTTTTCCTGCCAAATTCTAAATTTTAATAGTGCCCTAGTGTACGTAGTCTCGAACTTCATTGCATACAAGAGTTGTGGGTTTGTAATACTTCTAAACTAAACATTACACTGCAAAGACATGTACTTCCGGTGGAAAACTAATTTCTGTTAACATAAAGCTTACAATATTTCATGTTTACAACGTCACCCAGAAGTTCGATGAGGCAAGAGAAAAACCTCTAGGTGTAAGAGTAGTTTCGAATACTCGATAACATGCCCTCTGTGATGCTGTTGGTCAGCGTAACATGCCCTAATGAACTAAAAGGTGCTGTAGATCAGAGTAATGTGCCCTACTGACCAAAAAAGGCGCTGTAGTTAAGAGCACTATGCCCTACTGACCTAAAAGGCGCTGCAGTTCAGAGTACTATGCCCTACTGACCTAAAAGACCAGAGTAATGTGTCCTACTACCACTACCTCCTGTCAATAAAAAGAAAATGGTCGTAGTAACAAGGATTATCATGGCAAACAGTTCGAATCCCAGCACGAGAAAAAAAAATTCTTAAGGGTTTCATACAAAACAGAAACAAAATAAATAAATAAAAATGCAACAGGCCCAAATACAGCAAATACGGAGCACAAAGACTGACTCATTCATCATCAATAGACTCAAACACAAACAATATCACGCGTTCATAGAACATTATCAAACAAACAAACAAAAAAACCATTTAAAAAAAAAGGTCAAAGGTCTTCAGAGTTCCAGTACAATCACTAGTGAAAAATCGAGAAGAAAAAAAACAACCAACCAACAACGAAACTAAAGTATAATTACTGACATCTGATCTAATATTTTCATTCCAACAGCAACCAAATCACGCACGCACGCACGCACTCACTCTCCATAAACTTCAATCTATACATTGTGCACTAACTTTAACATGACGTCACTCACAGTCTGCACGGTCAACCGTTACAACAGTGAGCGACAGGGAGGGGTGACAGTTCACATAAGAACGTGGACGAGTGAACATTTTTCGGCGTTCAGGTTGTCCCTATGTGAACATGTAGTGGGGGGTGGGGTGTGAGTGGGGAGAGGACAGGAAGAGGAAGGAGATACGAGGTCACAGGCACAAGCCGCAAGTCATGCTAACTATAGAGTGTTCACATATGACGCAGCCTTTGGTGTTGACTCTCCCTCTCTCACGCACACACGCATACACACATACACGCTGTCCAGTCCAGATTCACCGCTGACTAGCCGGTGTCGACACTTTGTGAACTGAAATCTTGATGTTGACTGGGTTGTAAGTGTGTTATCACCCCTTCTCTTTCACAACCGACAGTTACGACTGATCCCTTAGCTGCAGTCTTGGTGTGTGTAAACGTTTTGTCCCTCCTTGACCGTATTTATAAGATGGCTTATATAATAACTGTTGTCATGACTGCACGTCAACCACAGAACAGACATTTGAAAGAAAAAAATATTAAAGAATAATACAAGCCCCAAGCCTGTGATTTGGGTGAAGTATTGTCTCTAGATGGAAGAAGCCGTGAAATGAGGTTTTTGTTGGGCACTGTTATCATTCTCTAAACACACCAAATCGACACTTATTGGTATAAATATACTCGACTGCACTCTGGGAACAAGCGTCCTGAACACGTCAAATGTGATAATGATTTTGTACGATTCAAGAAGAGATTTGAAAGTGCGAGGGAGTAACTGCATTTCCTCATGAACTGCAGATGTGTACGGTGACGAGGTTGTAGCCGCAGCCAGAAAAAGTCAAGTTGTCGATAAATGCGTTTCTTTTAACTGTTAAAGCAAAAGTAATAATAATAACGATAAAGTGAAAGGGAGGAGAGGAATGAATCTCCGAGATGGTTACAACGTAGTCGCGGGATCTGGATGATGGTGTCTGCTTTTTCTTTCACTCTCTCTCTCTCTCTTCCTGACCAACAGGCTTGAGGAATTTACCAGTTTCTCCGCTTGTAAATGTATGAGGACTGTGGCGCCAAGGGTTGAACAGGGGCTGTAAAATAAGGGTGTCTTTGTAGTATATAAATGCTAACATTGAGTGCTCTTCTCACTCAGATGACATGTGGCAAAATTTACATATTTTCATTATAAAATTAACTGTAATTATATTATTTAATACACGTATCTACTTTTGAAAAGAAAAAAAAACGAGTTAATTTTTGTACCAGTCATTAAACGACATCTACAAATACCTAAAATAATAAAACTGTAAAGCAAAATACTCGTTATTAACTCTTATTCAATTTTGTTTTAAATTGAACAACAGTAACAAAAAAAGCACTGACGAATACCTCCAATAAAAGTTCTATTTTAGTAATATGTAATAGTATAAACAACAAATAGTTAATTATAAACTTTTCAATTAATAATCAGTAACATTTTAAAATGCATAAATAAACTGTCGTTAATTATTTATACTCACAGAGAAAGAAAGAAAGAAAGAAAGTAAGAAAGAAAGAAAGAAAGAAAGAAAGAAAGAGCGAAAGTATAATTATTCTACATATATATAATTATTATCTGTAAATAATTAATTAAAAATTAATTACTTAATTAATACCATTCACTTATCACACAAATTAACTCCTTAAAAACAAAAAGTTAGCTAAATGAAACATAAATAAAAAATACTTTATACACCAGACATCAAACAATAAATAAGCCAACGTGTAATGCAGCCTTTGAGTGGGCCAAGCACTACTCAGTGACGTCATGCAAGTTACTACCGACGTCATGCAGACTACGCGCGTCAAAGATGACGTCACTGCAGCCGAACAAGCTCTTGACTTGAAGTGTCAGCATTGAGCAGTTAGATTGCAGACTGAATGTAGTTAACTTCTGTTTGTTTTCTTTTTAATATTATTTTGTTTGTTCTCGAGTATTTTACTTGAAATCTTTCATATTTGCGAATTAATACGTGCACGCACACACGCACGCACACACACACACACACACACACACACACACACACACACACACACACACACACACACAGAGTATAAGCAGAACTCTACATATAATTTAATTTAGGGGCGAGCACCAACATAATTTAAAATAAAATAAAATAAAAAATCTACACTACAACATTTCAGCTGATTAGTTAAAAGGGTTATATATACTTTACATTTTAAGAATTAAAGCTCAAACCAACGAAATTCATCAAATGCAAAGCTGTCCAATGAGCTGCTTAAGAAAAAAGAAATTAAATTAATCAGAGGACATAAAGACGCCACA
Source organism: Sinotaia quadrata (assembly GCA_028829895.1). Classification (NCBI taxonomy): domain Eukaryota; kingdom Metazoa; phylum Mollusca; class Gastropoda; order Architaenioglossa; family Viviparidae; genus Sinotaia; species Sinotaia quadrata. The sequence continues at coordinate 88,385,275 of CM054183.1, read as the reverse complement.
ACAAACTATAAACAAACTAATGAATGCTAGAAAACATTTAAAATTCAAATAATAATATTAATAAATTTTACTTACTGTAAAAGATTACATGTGAGGTTTATAAAACTTCAATTTTGATTATTTTTTTAAAATAAATTTTAAAAAATTCAACGATGTGGAATTCTGTTTTATATTAAATATTTTCAAATATTAGATTTTTTAAAATGTTATTATGTCTGTTGGTGTTTATTCACAATTTTTCTCTTATTTTTTGTTGTTGGTGCTCCCAACTTTTAGGCTCCAATATAGTTTTGATGACTCGTATTACTCCTTAAAAACTAATTTCATAAATTTATATTTAAGTTTTTACTACTTTAGTTCTGATACCTAGCATAATTTCTTCCTTTATGTTTTCTTATTCCCAATCTAGTCATTTAATGTCGGTCAATAAAGCCAGTGAGTCTGATATCTACAGTTAGTTCAAGACTAAGTTTTAAGGCAAGTTTTAATATTCGTTTCTGTACTGCGCATACCCACACCCTATGTATTTTTTTTAAATTCTTTGGTAGTTTTGACATTTATTCCCACCACCACCACACACACACCCCCATCTCCTCTTTCAGTTTTTAAAGCTAGCTTTGCAGGTAAGTGTGTGCAATTATTATTTTCCCCAGCTATTTCGGATATTAAATACTTTTCGGATATTATACTTTGGGGAGTCATTTTGTTGTAGTTAGCTTTGATGAATTATTTTCTTTTCTCTCTGCTACTGTGGAGAACTTTACCAACTAGTTATGACATCTATATGTAGTCAAAGTTTGTTTGTTTTTTTAAATATCTGCGTATAGCTTATATCTTTTGGTGTGTCTTTGATATTGCTCTTTTTTTTCTTCACCGAGTTCTGGCAGTCTTGGTTTCTTTCAGTTAGTACTACACATTGTCTCCATTTCTTTTAGCTAGTTTTTACAAGTTACAATAATTCTATGCTGTTATTTTTTGACACTACAGTGTACAGCTTTTAGTACTACACAGTGTCTCCATTTCTTTTAGCTAGTTTTTACAAGTTACAATAATTCTATGCTGTTATTTTTTCAGCAGTAAAAAGCACGGGACTTAATCTGCTCTTTATTTTTTTCTGCTCTAATAAATATGGTCTTATTTTCTTTACCCTAAACCTTAAATCTTGGCTAACATTAGGCTAGTTTTAAGCTAAACGTCTACTTTTGTTTGGGTGTGTTTGTCTTTCTTTGCTCTCATGGTTATTTAATTTTCACTTTAACCTATCAACCATGTTAGAATGGGGATGGGGGGAGTAAATTAACAAATAAAACAATGTTTATTTATCTTATTATCTTGTTTCTTTTTATCAAATATATTATATAATAACTACTGTAGTCTTCAGTCTGAAGTAAATAAATTCGATCTGACCAGCTCCATGACAAGAAACCTGTGCGACTGCACATGCGTCATCAGTGTGCAAAACGGAGGCTCGTGGCAGAGCGCCGCCAAGTGGCCACCGCAAGACTGAGCACTATATGGAGCCAGGACATACAGGAGTAAGGGACATAATCCCATCCTGTATGTCCTTGCTCCAGCCGTTGCTTGGGAAGAATTTATGGACTGGGACAAGGCCGGAGAGGGCGCGGCAGACAATTTTGGCTGTGATGGACGCGGTAGCGTAGCGGATGACTGAGTTGTGATGGTAGAGGAAGTGGAAGAGAATCAAGTACCAGCGGAAGATCAGCTGGCTGCTGTGCCGAGTGGGTGACGTCCTCAAAAGAAGCCTGGATAGTCTGCAAGAATCCAGCAACAAGCGAGTCTTATTTGGGGTTCGTTTATTTAATTTATTTTTTATTATAGTGTTGTGGGAAAGGGGCAGCAGAGTATGCTGAAGACTAGTCACGCCAATCGCCAAAATGCATACATCTTCAACATTCACCCATCCCAAATTACAACCAATCAAATCATTTTATACATAATTATATATAACTTTTTTCTAGACTACACAAAATGTACTTTAAAAAATAATTTTAGGTTTAGCTCTTTAAAAGAATATAAATACCTAAGCGATAATTTTTTTTATAAACGTCAAAATTACTTAGTTATCTATCACCCGAAATAACCTCAAAATAAGCAAAATGTAACGATAAAATGTGAAACTCACTCTTTCTCCCGACTCACACTGATTTACTTCTTGAATTAACATCTGGAAAATGTGTGGAGTTCATGAGGATATGCCAGCAGCCTGGATTCAAAGGGGAGGTAATTTGCATGCCGAGTCTATTCTTAGATGCTGGGGAAGGAGTGAAGTTCACTGTTTTCAAACTTGTTATTGCTTTATTTTTCTTTCCCACCACCTCTTCCCACCAAAATTAAAAAAATTTTTAAAAAAGGAAGCGGAACGGTCGTTCATGCGCGCGTTGTGTTAATAGCTGTAATGTTAGAAATGAGCGAGAGACAAAAAAAAAACAACACTTGAGCTAACAAGGGCAAGGATAACAAAATCTATTCATCTGTTGCCAAGATGCTTTATTCTGAATGTCGGGAATTTGTGCGTGTGTGCCTGTATAAGTTTTGTACAGAGATGTGTATACACAATGAGCATGTGCATTAAGTACCTGGAATGCATTCCACCACCCACCCACCCAAATCATTTCTTTTATGAACACGTTATTCTTTCAAGATAACGTTACAAACCTTTTTACTCTAGTAATAATTTAGTACATTGTTTTAAAGGGGTTAATAATCATTAATTCTCTCAGATTAAGTGTAACCTTTCCACCTCTAAATTCTAGACTTGATTATGTAATCCGGTACTGAGTCTCTTCTCTCTATGCCGAGAGACCAGGATTCGATTCGTCCGGTTCGACTCCCAGTACATCTTCGTCCCCTTGATTCTCGAAAACGGAGCAGGATAAATATGGAATGGGCAATTAATATTAATTAGGCTGTGAAAAAAAGACATAACACTACCACGTGACAAATGAACATGACTGACTACCACCAAGTCATGAATGAATTTAACGCAGAACGTCAATACACGGGTGTGACAAGTGGACTACATCAGAGCGCCACACAACACACAAGACTGTAAGCAAAGCACGGAGATCGTGTCAATAAACCTGTGCAGAATAAATGAATGTGTCCAATCAAATCACTTGAGTGGGCGGTGGCACGAATACGTCAATGTGTACAAATGGCCTGATATGTTCCATTTTGAGAATCCCGACCTTGGATCCCCGTAACGAACCCTGGGTGGGTTTAGTCTAACCGCTGAACTGAGCGAAACGTCAGAAAGAGTATTCAAGCTGTTATGTCGTTCTTCTTCTTTTTAATTAGATCAAAGGTGTTATGTTCCGCAGAGAGACCTGTTCTTTAGCCCCCTCCCCAGCCCTATCAGTAGAAAAATTATACTGGAATTCATGGCCAGCATTTGGACACGTGCGTTCGTAATGCTGGGATGAGTTAAGCACCCTTGACATTGATTGTACAATCGTGGAGTGCGCTGTAAACTCACATGACGTCATTCTTTTAGTTTCGTGTCGAGAGGACGCTGAGTGGGTTATAGAGCTGAGATTTGATAACAGTGGATAGCTAACGAGCACTATGCCACGCACAAGACATATATAACTCTAAATGACCTCTGACCTATTCACTTGCAAATAAAGATGGCTACGCGATTAGATGACGCTGTTTTAGTGCTTCAACACCGAAATAACCATGTCGCCTGATAGATCACAGTTGGTTCTACGAACAAGGTGACACATTTAATTAACCCCAGAGTTATCTACTGAGTGTCGTACAAAAAATATTCGCCGATGAGCTGTGCTTTAACTATCTTTAGAGTTGATGAGTGTGAATCTTTTGACGTGAATCTGATAGCCAATACGCTGGTTCCGATGGCTCTTGAACAGTGTGAACAATGCATAAGACAAGAGTCTCAAGAACTCATCTATCGCTGATTTCATACGGCTCGAGACTATAACGAAATCAATAATTTATATTTAAAAAATTATCTTTAAAAAACGTAACTGATTTAGTTAATACATGGAACAAATAAATGAATATGGGGCATGCAAATAAATGAATTTGTAGAAGAAATGCAGTAGAACATGGTGCATAACTGTGGACTATATTAGTGCAAATACATCGCCTTGCAAGGACACAGCAGTATTGTGGAGTACATTAGTGCAAATGTATGGCTTTGCATGGACACAACAGTACCGTGGGGTAGATTAGTGCAAATGCATTGCCATTAACACACAACAGTACTGTGGAGTACATTAGTGCAATTACATCTCCATGCACAGACACAATAGTACTGTGGAGTACATTAGTGCAATTACATCGCCATGCACAGACGCAATAGTACTGTGGAGTACATTAATGCAATTACATCGCCATGCATGGGCAGAAAAATCAACTGACGGGTCCCTTTTTTTTTTTTTTTTTGTCAAGTTGCGTGCGAGAAAAGCTATGCAAATCTGACATATAACGGAAGGTGTGCTAATTTTAGATTATGCGAGGACAGGGGAGAGAAACTATTATTCAATGTTACAGACAGACCTCGCTAGTAACAAATTTTGAGTAGAGAAAAGAAGAAAAGATCAACAGATAGGCTGAGACAAGTTTCAAGATGAGCTTTGGAGAGGGGTGGGGGTGAGAAGCAAAACTTCTAAAAATAAGTTCAATTCATAACACTGAGCACGTCTGTGTTTGCACTAAACAAAATGATAGTATTTGCAGGTGCATTGTGCACGAACGACTCGAAGACAACAAACCTCTGTTACCTGTTCCTTTCTCAGGTGAGGCTGCATGCAATTAAAAAATAATAATAATGAACACAAATGCTGGAATGATTGAAAATTCATGAGTTAATTTATACGTCTATAATTGGAAGCCGAAAATGAAATAAAAACACAACATCGACAAATAGCAACACAACACTTATAAGGATTGCGTGAGGCGATGGCTGTCAGTCACAGGGAACATTGCGAATACCGCAGTTAAAATACTAGTAACTTGGAGTTTTCTCCCTCTCCGTTCGTCTCATTACACGAATACATTTTCTCTCTCATTTCTCTGCAGATTGTATAGTATTCAAGTAATTAGCTGGTAGTACTCATTAAAACACAACCTCTCCTATTTCGTTACGTCACTATAAAGACAAGCTGTTTACATATTTCAAATCAAAACTGCCGCCCACCATACTATATGACTGCAGATCTGGGGCCATCATAGACTTTAAAAAAAAACTGCTCAGACCGAATGAGTTAAGATTTATACGCATGTATAACCCTTTAAATTTCTTTCCCTGACAGTAACAGCTTTTTATTTGAACTTGCTTCGAATTGCCCATGGCTCATCACGCGTTAGTAATTTCTGGTCAATTTGATCGCTTCTTTACAATTTTATTCAACTAAAATCATTAATAATATTATATTGTACCCCTTTTTGTTTGTTAGCCGAGCATGAAATACAATTTACATTTAAAGAAACTAAATAAAGTTAAAAGTTTCCTTCTTTCAGTTGTTTACCCACCCACTCCGATCCCCCAACACTAACATTTAAAAAAGAACAGCCACCGATTTTTGAAGGCACATTTAGCGCCTAATGAGTTTAAATTTTTTTTAAAATCATTGCAGTTAACTATTATAATTTAAAAAAACCAACTGATAGGTCCCAGTTGTTTGAATATTCAGTAATTCCTCCAACACTAGTTTTTAATTTACTGTAACTGACAGCCACAACTAATGCCCCTGTAAACAAGTGTGAAGTTCTCCCACCAAGCTCAACATTTGTAAATTCATTTACGTTTTAGGAAATTCAATTGTGTTTTATATATTATCATTTACATTTATAATTTTATCTTTAGTTTTATTATATGTAAGTAAACCATGTGCATTTTAATCCTGGTAAGAATGTTCGGGGTTTTTATAAGAGTAAATATTTCATCATTACTATTGACTGTTTCTAGCAACAAAATTAAAAGATAATTGAAAGGCAACTATCACAAAGGAACCACCAACAGTATCATTAAAAAAAAAATAAGGTGATGACCTTACAACTCTACCTAACCAATCAAAGAGGATGCAACTCTGTCAATCCCAAAGACATACTGCAAGTAGAGGGAGGGAAGTGAGTGTGGAAACTTTTACTTTTGAATATTTTTTAAGCTGTAACTGAGCCAAGAACATTTTAGATGACAGATTAAGAAAGTTTTGATCTTATTCAGGAAAATATACCTTGTTAACAGTATTCCATTATTGGGTAATTGTTTTCTTTTTATAACAAAGACAATTAAATCATATACCTATTACTAGTAGTCAATTCCACTAGCATCTTCCCCTCTCCCAATGAATAAATTTTAATTTTTATTGTGCTGAAGTTTACTATGGAATTCTAGGGAAAATGTAGCTTCCTCGCTACATAGTGCTGTCTTCCTCAAAAACAATGGTATTTTAATCCCATAAAATCTATTGCGAAGTCTAATTACCAAAAAAAAAAGTGATTCTAATACCCCATACAAGAAAATACTCTTTTAAAAGATTTTGAATTAAAAATGCTGTTAAAGAAAACGTGTCAGTAAACAGATATTGTCATCAGAAGAATGTTCAGATATAAAAGAATGTCTTTACTGCACAGAGATAATACGAAAAATAATTTGCACTACAGCAGAATTTTGTTATATTTTTACAGAACTTTATAATGTATATTTGTTTTTATTTAAAACTTTATTGTATAACCTATGGATTATTAATGTCTGTATTTATTATGATGTCTTTTTTCAATGTCCCATAAATAATATGGCTCTACAATATAGTGATACCGCACTTAAAATGTCATATTTAACTTCAAAGATCTTTAAACATACAGCGTCATTTGAAACATTTGAGGTCTTTATAACATACATTATTTCACTGTAAATAAAAAAACTGGTCATAACTGCTCTCTGATTTGTACACAGATTTATGTAAAATACTTCAGTCATGATATACTTTAAGTCTTAAAATAAATAATAATTAAAAAGAAATATGACAAATGAATTTTTCAAAAACATTACTTAATACTTAAACATTGTATAATCACTTCATACTTCACAATGCTATTTGCAGATATATATAAATACCATGTTGCGGAGACCGGGTTTGTAATTACATTAAGTAATTAATCTGCAAATGTACTGAATACACACACATACAAGAGTGCAAGAATACAGAGGATACTATAAGATACATTTACTACAGTGTAAATGTAAACAAGCTAAGAACACCAGTCAACTCATTATGCAAGGTTCAACCATTCGACTAGAAAAAGCAGGCTGTACAGTAGACAAAACTCTACAAAGCTCACTTAATGCATCTACTGAATACAGAATAAAGATAAAGGAAAAAATGTCAAATAGTGCAATTTTTTTGCAAAGCAATAAACAAGCCATAAACAGATTCTTGCATCTACTGAATACAGTATACAAAAGGGAAAGGAAAGAAATTTCAAATAGTGCAAAGCAACAAACAAGCCAAAAGCAAATCCATGCATTTTTAATAAGAAAAGCAAAGAATGACAGAAAGAAAAAAGATTTAGTCAAGTAAATAAATTTATGAAAAGCTGTCATTTTCATGTCGTTCTGTCCTTTAAATTAAAATAATCCCTCTTTTTCCTAATTCTACGGTGGTTAAATTAAATGCTCATTTTGGTCACACTGCTCTGGGCGATCATTTAAAGTTGCTGTTCAAGAGCAAAGTTGAAAAGTGCATTTTTCTTTTAATTATGAGCTAATCAATAACAACAAAAAAAAGGTTACTGTATATTTAAAAGCAGAGTCATTTACTGTTTTCTCATAAAGTTAAAACAATCAAAGATACATTATACTGAAGAAATGGTTACAAATGACATTGGATATTCTCTAGACTGCCCTTTTACAAGGTAGAATGTAGTACATCAAGAACCGAGCCATGCTTTATTCCAGAAAGCATGAAAATAACTACAATAGCTAATTCATGCATATTTTTTTTTCTTTGATATTATCAAATTTAATTCTATTTTTAAAAGAAAAAAGACAAGAAATAATTTATATAAAGAAATTGCAAGCATAGAATGGTGGTTAAAAGTTGATGCAGATCTCTGATGTGATGTCCCAAAAAATTTGTGATTGTGTCCATTTGTGAATAAGATGCTAAGCACAGGGTGGCATATATATTTTTTCATGTAACATATATTATAAATTTCACTCCTGACATTAAGTATTTCGTTTTTATTATTTTCCCCCTCAGGAAAGAAAAACTACAACACAGTAATGAGTATTGGGGTAACATAGGGTACATACCTCTTCACTACTGTTTGTCAGACCATGCCCTACCTACCTTGGGCAAAACACATTGCATTCCAGGAAAGAGAAAACTGTCTTTGACTTCCAGTTAGTACACACACACCTGTGGTAAGGGGAGGGGGGAGGCGGAAAATGAAATAACAGACAACCCGCACACCATGCAAATATTTGTATCAATGAGGTGGGAGCTTTTATTTCTGTACAAAAAAAGAAACCCAAACAAACAAAAAACACACCAAAGAAAGTCAACAACCTTCGCAACATTTAGAAATATTAATCTGATAAATTCCTCAAGTTGTCTTATTTATTTCTGTGCTATTAGCAATTTAAAAAAAAAAAATCTGACAAATCATTAGCAATTATAAAAATGAGTTCATGACAAATAGCACAAGAATAATTGCGAAATACACTTTTTTTTTTTAAAGGAACAAAGATCTACAGTAAAGAACATTGTAAATACTTGCACAAAAGTCAATGATGAATAATGGTCATGCATTGGTAACAGTTTATTAAATTTAAATTTGTGGTGAAAATGGTGCTTTCATGTATACTGTATAATGTTTGTTGCCAATCACATCTTGCATGGCCATTTATCTTGTTTAATGCAGAACTAATCCAGTGACTGAGCACAATCTAGAGTCACATATATAATAAGCATAAAACCATCATTGTGAAACTTTTCTGACAGTTCTGCTGCAATTACAAAGGGCTAATTCATAATTAATCTTGTAACCACAATCAATTCAGTGTATTATATTTTAACATATTCTTTTGACACAATGTAATGCATCCTTATTTATTCTAATGAGCATGCAGCTTTTAATTATTTACATTAAATCTAGAATAATTTCTGTTTATAAAAATATGGGCAGAGGGAAGAGAGATTACTATTACCATACCATTTTTGTGTGAATATTAGGAAGAAAAAATATCAAAGGATTCATATGAATAAATATTAATTATTGAGATCAAATTCTTCAGTTCTTTCAAATTACAGCCTTATTTTTATCACTAATAAACTATAATTGAAGGGTAAACAATTCTTCCCCCCATCCCCCTTTTAAAATTATACTGTTTGTAAAGATTTGATTATGCAATTTAAAAAGATGTTTAACACAGTTAAAGATAAAATTATTTTCTTAAGTTAAATACAAGACTTAAAAAGAAAATGTATTTATTTAATTTTTTCAAACTAATATAAAAAGAATGATTCTAAAAATATTTTTTTAAAATGCTAACTAGACCAAATCTATAAAAAAATTTCCCCAGCAATAAGAGTATCCTTTTCTTTTCTGAATGTACATTATCCTCATTCCATCTATCCATGCCTTCATTCCATACACCCAATTAATCAAGGGAAAGAAAAAGCACTACTCTGATTAAATCTACTAAGTTTACATTACATATGGCTACTCACTGTGCAAAGATTTAGCATAAGGTCCTAAAAATGCCCAATAAACACTAGAAATCAATACAAATGTGTTGTTCAAAACAACTGTTATCCATTTGTCAAAATGAGAAGTTCCAATAAGATGTTTGCCTACCTAACAGAATACCTTTACTGTGGGTTGCTTGTTTTTCATTTATATATTATTTTAAACAATCTGTACACTGAACCAGTTATTCTAGGTTGCAGGCAAAAGCACAATCAAAATGAAAAAATTCTGCACTGTTAGACAATCATTTTAGACAGAAGAATGTGGTCAGCAATGGAATGCTTATAGAGGAAGCAAAGATAAATGGTGCTGTGTATGTATCAAAGTGGCTCCAAAAGTCAGAGCCACAACAAACAAACAAAACCCCGAAAGCAAAAATGTATTCCCAGGTAAGATTCAGTGGATGAAATTATATGTTGCTAGCTCTGACTTTATCACCAGTCTGATACACCCAGTGTGCAACATGGTATATGATGTTAAAAAGAGAACTCTCAAAACCTATTCAATGATTCCTAAAGCTTAGCTTAAAATATATGACAAATTTACATGAAGTTTTCAATTACTCAATATACAATTTAAAAACAAGTGTAGAAAAAGACCTAGGTTTCTTTGTGTATGAGAAACATGTATAATAAACAGATTAAACTTGTAAACATAATTATCACCGAACAACTTACTGGAAATACATAGGGCTGATAATTTAAAACCAATTTAGAATTTTTTTCTATCACATGTTAACATACTGTGAAATACTGAGTTTGTGACAAATGAAACATGGTGCACACATTAAACACTGATCTGACAATTTCCCAGAGAAAGTTTCACAGCTTCAACAAAGGTAATAAATAATTTCCAATCATCAATAAAATAATCTGATATAATTTGTTTAACAATGTTTCACCACAAAGTCTAGCAATCAAAAAGAGGAACATAGAAAAAAGTGCAACTTCCTCCTGCCTGTAAATAACAAAAATCTGGAACCACAGGGTTCTGCACATAAATGTCTTTATGGAACTCAAGGTCTGCTTTAATACTGGCACCATTTTGTCCATTTCAAACTGTGAGATTGTAATATCTGTAGCTCAAAAGAAGGGAAATCTGAAGATCCACAGCTTAGATGGATGAAGATTTCTTTTCTGTTAATGGTAACTGCTGAAGTACTTTGAAGCAACTGAAAGCATTGTGGTTCAAAACAGAAGAAAACTGGGTCTCAGCTCAGAATGGTAACACTTGGAACATCAGAAGTATGGTTTAAAAATGGGTTCCATAGCTTTCAATGATGAAGCTACACAGTCTGGATGGTGAAACCATGAACTCCCTATCTCAAAATAATTTCAAAACTTCCTTATATCAAAAGAGCGGTGTAAATATAAACTAACAGCTTACCTGTTGAAACTAAATTCCATAGCTCAGGATATGGAAACTACAGCAATGATTGAACATATAATGAAAATGTAAACTAAGGCAAAAGACTGTATGAAAATGGTCAAATTTACAAAATGAAAAAGTAGGTCAATCAATAATCTAACAGAAGACATCAAGAGACCTTTTGAATAATACAATAATAATATTTTTCTTTTGCATTTGTTCCAGTGTGTTTTGTTTTGTAAATAGTCATGAACAATAGCTGATGATACAGGTGGTCCCATTACTATCAAAATATTGCCTGCAATTTGAATAACTGAGATGGCTTCAGAAATATCTAGACAATCACATGCTACATTGTGCATACTGATAAAAGAGGTAAATCCAAGCGATCAATCTGCAAGCATCTTGTCCTGCACACTCATACTACAAAGCCATCTTGCACTGAAACCGTGCCACACAAATTGCAGGGTCTTGGGTTCATACCCTGCATTTCCCATGGGTCAGTCTCTTCATGCTTAAAAACTCAACTCAGCTACACACACAATCAAAACCAAACCAAACCAAACCACACAACCCATTCCAATGTGTAAATACCTCCCCATGGTATACATTTAAAAAAGGTGGGAAGTGGAACTAGTAGAGATCTTAGATGCTAAGGGAGACAATAAATAAATAAGGTCATTAGTGATTACAGTCTTCTTCACACAAAACAAGGGTGAAAGGGAGATCAGTCTCTGCAACATTCATGCTATGCATTAAAATACCACGTTTTTTTTACATCGTTCTAAAGAAAACTACTACCATTGCCTTGAAAAATACACAAGTACAACCATGAGCTCACAAAATGTGAGCAACAAGATTCCACGCATCAAACAATGGGCTTGGTTTTTCACAATCACACATTAAAAGACTGATGCAATCACAAAAATATAAAATTGCAGGATCAATGCTGTAGATAGTTAAAACATTTTCCTGTGGTGAGAAAAAGAATCAAGCGTTAAACTGGCATGAACAAGGGTTCTTTGGCTTACCCTGTATTAATGAGGACACTGATACATCACATTTGCATTTTGCAATTATACAAGAGCAGTTTCTGCCTGAAACCTTATTCTGATTGAAAGACTTGACAAATAACTAATAACTAAGAAAATAAACATAAATCAGTAAATAATCTCACACACAGGTCAAATAAAGCTGCAAAAGCAGCACAGTATTTTAAGTCTGTCCATAAAGAGGGATATGCAGAGATTCTGAGGTTTCACTTAGCCTCCATTAGGGCAATGTGTCTTCTTTACTGACGAAAGCAGAGTGGTCCATGAAGTGTTTTAATATTTACAGTGGATTGGTTTGTTTACAATTACAAATTTTTTTTTTTAACCAATGGAACTCCTAAAAGACCCATTTCCAGATGGTAAAGCAAACTGTTGTGTATAAAATGCATAATTCAAAATAGTAAGCTCTTGTTTTCTAGAATAACAAATAAGTTAAAATTTAAACTGTCTCAATATTTCCATTCTGCCCCCAAATTCCAAAACAGGAAACAATTATTTATTTTGAATGCCATTCACTTTACAAAGTCCTTCAAACAAGTAAAAGTTTATTCTTGATAAACAGTTCAGTCAATAGACGCTCATCAATATTTTTTGTTTGCATCTTAAGCATCTCAAATTTGAACACCAAGAATACAAAACCCTCAAAAAATGTGTCTATTAAAAAAATCTAGAGTTAACTGCAGTTTCAAACCATTATGTCCTAAGAAACTGAAAAAAAACTTAGATGGATACTATTTGTGAAAGGAAGTTTTAACTTTTTATTTTAATTTTTAAAAACTCAAATGAAATAAATATATTAATGAAGTGCCCTTTCACATATAATGTTTAAAATGTGATGCATTAGTCATTATCAAGGAAAACCAAAGAATAGGAAAATGGAAGATTTAGGATAACTATGGCAACTATCATAAAGGGGAAGCAATGACTATGCCAATATAGAGAGCCCAGGTGAGCACCATCCAGTGAATTTCGAAGAGAGGGTTTTTACCATCAGCGAATTTGCGGGCCACAAACTTGAGAGTTTCATCCAGTATGATCACCGGAATGGATATTTTTATCACTGCCACCCACTCTTCCACGGTCAGTGGTGTGATCTGGAAAATCACCTGGGAAAATATAGAGGAAAATATAATTTAAAGTCTAATAAATTAATAATGAATCAATATGACAAACCATACTTGACCAAATTTAGCCAAGGATAAATCAGTAAATTTCAGTTATAAATAATACACCAGTACCACAGCATTCATACATTAAGGCATCATTGGGTACTCAAAACATCTGAATAATTCAAAAAGTGTCCATCTGTAGGCCAGAAATTTAGCAATTCACACCTCACTAAGCAACAATTCTAATAGGAATTTTTTATATACTACTAACAAAGTTACAAAACTGCAACATGAAATCAAATGCTACACTGCTGATGTTCCCCACAGTCTTGCATTCAGATTATGATGCTCTGCTTTGCTTTACTTTTAGTCAGCTTAAGAATTCTAATTTAATTTTTAGTGGAAAGTATGAGGCTTTTTGGAGGTTGCATATTTTGTGGGGAGAGTATAATCAGATCAAAATGCTTATTCATTAATTTCAGCATACGTGAAGATATAAAGTAAAAATCCCAAATGAATCTTGAGGCATTGGTGTAACTTTTTCTCTCATTTTTACTGTACAGAGGTTGCACTAACCCCAAAGACAATGTGTATATAAATGTATTACTGCACTAAACACGTTTATGAGTGATTACATTTTGCTTTGGAAATAAACAATATTATATTTATAGTGACAGTAATAATTAGTTGTTTTGTTCTGTTTTGTTTTAAAACAAATGTGTAAAAGCAGGATCTAGTAAGTCAAATCATTTCAATATAAACATACTGTAGAGTTTCTTTGTTGTTTTTACTTTTAAAATCATTACAGGATTACATGCAAATAATGATAACTGCTGTAAATATTTAAAATCACAATGAATGAAGTAAAGAAAAATGAGTGATGCACAAATGGCTGCCATAACCTGCCTATTTTAGCACAACAGCATAATTGGGGACTAAAGGGCAAGCAGAGTAGGTGAGCATTACAGAAATAAAATGTATTATTATTTTTTAATAATTCTAAATGACTGGCCTTATCATCGTAAACAAAATAATAATGAACTAAAGAAAACAAATGCAAGGCAAGCACCAAATCAAATCAGTCCATGTGCAGAGCCCTGCAAATACAACTAGTAGGTACTAAAGAAAGATGCTGGGTGAATGACTAACATAATAACTATTTTTCTTCAAATAGTCATTGTTTGCTGTGAAAAAGTGCACACACCAACAATGAGTTACAATAAATGAGTCAGAAACTGACTTTTGATCACCAGATAAAAGTAACATATATTTGATCCAATAAACAAATTTGCTTTATACAGTTTTGCAAATATTTCAAACCCTATAAAAATTTTAATATAATGAAAACTTGTAAACAAATGTGGTCTGTCAAAATCATTGTGTTATATAATTTGAGTAGTTTTGAAGTTTTATTTCAGTAGGTGCCTATCAAGAAAAGTGTCTGTTCTACAAGTAAACTCTAAAAAATCTGTTATTATCTTTAGATAATTTGCTTCAAACAATAAAAATAAAATAAAGAAATATGAGTTTTATCAGTGGCATGAATATTGCTTTAATATATGCTGAAAATGATCCTAGATGTTTTGTCAGTAATGATGCCTGAGCCTAATATATGTATGACTAACTGGTTTATCTAACACAAGAGCTGATGGACTAAGTTTGGTGTACAATATTTATATACAGACTTAAAGATGTTTCCATTGTGAAGCACATTATACACTGGCATATTTTATTTACATTAAAGATTTTACTGTCGACAAGACTGATATTTTGTATAGACCTGCTCAAAGCCAGTAGTCAACTGATTTACAATGCTGTCATAAGCAGTGTTATGCATAAAATAAAATTTTAAAAATGGTTACTAAGATGGAATTAGTGATATATTATATTTTTAAATGTTAGTAGGTCCAGGATACACAAAAAGTTAGCCTTATTTTAAATTACTTATCTTACACTATTCGTAGCTCTGATAACTAACAATTTTATATATTAAAAACTTCATCAGGAAAATAAATTGATGCCAAGAAAAAGAAAGACTGTGACACATAAAATCTTATCTAAATGTCTCCAAAAGACAGGAAAAATGTTTTTTTATCCCAATGTCACATTAAAGAGCTAAATACATCAATGTGGTTGGAAGAGTAAGTATGAAAGTAAACATGAGGGAAAGGAGTGAAATTGATCAAAATACAACACAAGATAATGGTATATTACTAAAAACCAAAACTCTTAGATCAAAGCTTTGAAAACAGAACTAAGCTAAGCAATGTAGTGTCTGTGTGACCACCAGACTGAGTTCAGATTTCAGAAAAGCATAAACTTGAATAAAACGGCCACCAAAGACTCAACATAATTTCTTATCTGAAACTAGTATAATAATCTATTTGGTATCATAAGATTAATTAGAAATATGAGAAAGAAATCCAGTTAGTAATTACAATTAGGTAATTTGACTGATGTTTAAAGTATGCAAATTTAACACATATATACAGATTTCTGTACACCTATGTGTGGTTGTCATTTTCATTTATTCAAGTTTAGAATACTACACTATATAAAATATTGACAGTATTTCAGGTTTGAGAAAGCAATAGAAATGATGAGTGAAGTGTTTGTGCCTTGGACTCTCTGAAATTACAAACTGTAATGTCAAATCACTCGTCTTTCCAATGATAACAGCATTATACATGTACATCAAAGTGGTGCAAGGACAATGGCTAAAGTGAGTGGCTTTAAGTCCACTGTCTCAAGGTGCAGGCAGTGGAATGAAATCCCTTAATTCAGTCTATCAGCTATTTTTAAATGAATTTTCCAAAAATCCCACCATACCTCAAACTTCTTAACAAATTTCAGAGGGTCATATATTCTACTTAGGTCTAATACAAATATGTTGAAGAACAAATACTTATTATAAAATAACAATAAGGAAGAAGATGCATTATAATGTAAAAAGTTAGTCAAAATATATTAACGTTCTGGAACATATACTGGTATTGCATGCAAGAATTTAAAAAAATAAGTCACATACCGACATGACATCAACATAGAGGATGAGAAAGTGGAGGCACATGGAGAGACAGATGGCACCCACTAACCACTTGTTGATCCAAGGGGGCATAACTGTCAATGACTGGTTCTCACTCAAGCTGTAAATATGTCACAAAATATTTAACCTCAAATATTTCACTGCAGAAAAAGTATTAGCAATAAAAGATTACTGAAATTCTCATTCTCTGACTCCCCCTTCCCCCTTAAATTTACAAATCCGAATGCACAAGATGTGAAGGAGGGAAAAAATAAAAATCAAATTTTACAATCATCTTTATTGCTAATAGCAAGATTACTTGCAAATTAATAAATACATTTCTAAATAAAACTAAATGAAAAATATTTTGCAAAATTTTTATAAAGTTGGTAGTGTCATTAGTAACATCTTTCTAAAGAGCATAAATTAGATTTTATATATACAGCTCATCCTCTGGGAAAGTGTACCACAAAGGGTGGGTACATCTGAAATGTGTTTTCTTAAAAATGAAGCATTGGAAAATGTTTATATTCTATATATTCAGAATTGATGTAAGAGATATAAAAGATAGTTGCATAAATATGTGTTTATTTAGTCTGTAATTATTTGTAATACAAGTTCGTTTTAAAACTGAAAAATGGCACATCTTTTTGTGACATGCATACATATAGCCATTTAATTTTTATTGTTATAAATAATCTAACATACTTACCGTATCAAGGTTTTCTTAGAAGTGAAAATACATTGAAGCAACATTCAACACTCCTTTTATCTACAAATGGTCAACTTTGTGAATAAATATTTTAAAAAGGCATATTTTTTGTAAGGTTTAGTTTGCAAATAAATCGAATCCTAAAACTTTAATTCTTTTACCAAAATTTGACATGTCAGATAGTAAACTCCACATGATTTTAAATAATTAATTTACCAAAAGTATTCATATGTTAGTGTTTTTCAAAATTATTCATTATATTCAGCTTTAGGAAAATTAATTTGACTTTGATTCCTCTTTACCACATTACAAACAACTTCATAAATTTGTAAATATAAAATAATGACAATAATATCGTGAACTTCTTATTACATTTTTCAAAGGTGCCAAATTACAGAAAGATAACTCTCATGTTATTTTGTCTTGGTAAATACCAAATTATTAACATTGTAAATAGCTTACAAAAATATATGTACATATCCATGTGGTTTCTTTTGTATTTAAAGTTTCATATAGCTCTGTGTATGTTTTAAATCTGAGCTAGTAAAGGTAGAAAAACATGTGAATTACATTCAAGAATACAAACATTGCGATTACGGATTAGGCTTATTATATATTTTCTTTAGCATAATAACTTAGCCCATTTTATGTTTAGTTGAGAAAAATACAGCTTATTTTATGATGAGTGATAATTTTCTAAGATTTCCACAGTATGAAGTTATAGTTTATTTTTTAAACCCCATTTACAGTAAATATGTGACCAGATTAAGTTAATAATTTAGGTTGGTGAAGAAAATATATTCATTGTAATGAGATAAATTATAGTGCTTATTTAAATTTTTTTTTTTTTTTTTTTTGGGGGGGAGAATACGTCTTGACCTTAACTAAGTTTTCAACAGAAACGTGCTTTAACACGTTACATAAATTATATAACAAACATTTTTATAATTATCTTTTTTATTTTTATGTTGTAGACTTTAACATGTAAAATAATTAGATTTATTTGCACTTCATGTCACAAAATGATACACTTTCTCTGAGAATGAGCTATCTCTATATATATAATTAACTATGCTGTACTGTTGACATTAAATTCAACAATTTTTGTACTCTGCAAGAATCTATCCATATCATGCTTGTTGCAGTATGTGTGGGAAAGTTATCTTCAACTTCAAGCAGTAAAGTTAAACAAGGTTAAATTAGCAGGAATGTTTATAATAAATTTTCCATATTCATTTCAAATTTAAGTTTTAAACAAATTGAAGAAAACAACTCTTTTCATAAGACTTTTATGAGATTAAGTCATAAACATAGCAATGTACATAACTGTAAATGTGGTGGGGGGAAAATCTGCAGATTTCACAAAAGAGAAATTATTTGTAACAACTAAAATAAAAAGAATCCTATTATTCCTCACATTTGCAAATTCATTATTTAAGTAGAAAATTACATACATTTGATTTTATACAAATTATAGTAACTCAATTTAACAAAACATTAAACAATTAAAAACAACTTACAAGATTTTGATAACACTAAATATTTTCATATTTCACTAGCTTAAATATTAAAATAGCATTAATTAATAAAATAATAAAACAGAAATTAAAATGAATGTAAAATTTAATTTTAAAAAGAGCAAATATAATATAGTTGAGACTGATGACAAGGTGATGAAAACATTAATTAATTTCAGATGGAGGTATGTTGGGGTTGGTGAGATTGAGTGGGGTGAAAGAAGAAACAAAGATTTCAAGCATGTTTTGTAGGGAAAGTGTATATATACAGTGGAACCTCGCAATAACGCAAATTTGGATATAATGTGGTCGTGGCATGGCTCACGAAATCATATATTCATTCGCACATGACTTTACATGTAAGTATTAAAAATATTTAACATATTTTGGGGATGAGATCGCATATGAATTTGAATAAACATGCAATACAATCGTGGCATTATTCCTGAAATTTGAAATTCATGTACGTGTATTTTTCTGGCACGGGAAACATTTTTTTAAAAAAGTATTTGTATTAGATATTGAATTCAGACACCATAATCTGTGATAAAATTATTAAATATTTTTAATCTGTGTGCAATTTTTCAAAGGATTTACATACATTATGGATGAACTCATGGCATATGGTGTTGATACACTAATCATGATATAACATCAGTCGGGATATTATATATGTATATTATTGTACAAACAAATAAAAATTAGTAAAACTATTTAAATCAAAGTAATAGCCTATAAATATATTATCCACCCATTATTTTGAATATATCTTAATAATGCATTCCATTTAATATTCATCTGATAATAACCCGATTTTTTTACATTAGACATGAATACACATATATGTTCTCGGAAAAAAGTAAAATATTGTAAAACCCTGCATTAATGCGATCTGATTTTATGGACCACAATTATCGCGTTATAGTGAGGTTTCACTATATATATATATATATATATTAGTTCAAGACAGCAAGAAAAGACAGCCAGAGAGCATTATGAACAGCACAAAAGAATTGTCCTTTCACCTAGAATCCTCTGGACTAGGACCAAGCATGCAAGCACAATAGAGGAAAAGTGAGTGTGAGATGAAAACTGCAAATGAAGAAGACCTCAAACTTTATTATCAATCATACATGAGACACATTTCTATGGTCGCATTGAAAAGCAGATATGCTGTCAAAATCGGCTGAAATTCTGAAGCCAACTTCCCTCTGAAAATTATTTCAATATTTTTTATAAAAAAAAAGAATAAAGTCATAAGACTAATTCTGCTCTTAAGCATGGTTTCAGTAATGTTCAGCAAAAAATCATTCTTGTCAATATTTCCCTTCTAAGGTTTAGTGATTATTTAATGGCTAGAGTAGCAATGCCGCTTATAACAGAAAAATTATTAACGAAAAGTATTTACTAAGTTAAATTTGACAACTTTGATGACATTCTGGGTGGGTATAAAATTAATTCTTTGTTAGATATATGATTAGTTAATTAATTTATTAAATTTAACTGTGCTGTTTCTGTTATTACAAGCTTCCAAAAGTAAGAAAAAAGAATTAGAATAACTTTAATTTCAACAGCCACATTATTTTAGGCTTGAGAACCAGACAGGTTATGAGCAGTTTATAAGTTTGACACAATGTAAATGCAATATAAATATTTAATTTGCAAAACAAGCACAGAAGTGAAACCAGACTCTTCCAATTCAGATATCCAATCTATTTTTATTCATCAGATGCCACTATTTAATTACTAAGCAAAGATTTGTAAAAATTAAAACAATATCCAAAACAGATATTCTTGTTTTGAAAGCAATTCTCCATATCATCCAAACTTCAGCATACATGCTGCACCGCCAATTTATCAAATCCACATTTCACTGAACTACTTTGATAGTCATCCTTTATGACCCAAAATAATGAACAACTGCATAGAAGTTATGTATAAATGATCAATTCTACTCAGCAAAAATTAAATTTAATAACTGTCTTCATTTAGCTGTTAAAGGCAGCCAAAAATCTGAAATAATTCCATTTATGGAATTTAGATTTGTAGTTTATTAAAGAATAAAAAAAATAATTCATAATGATTAATAGCTTAGTTTCACTAGTAGTAGTCAAATCTCTTCATTTCTAATTCTATACTTAAAACCATTAAATGCAATTATCAAACTCAAGATCCTAAAGCCAGTAATTTCATGTGTTGGAATAATTAACAGAGATGTAAAAAGGTTTTCAACTTGGATTTATAGCATTTTAGGACTTTTCATAAGTTACACAATTTAGAATGTACTGAAGTCTTGCCTGGTTCAAAATTCAAGGGTTTTATTTTAAGTACTTCAGACATACTGTATCACCTAACCTCTTTCATGTTGCTATTCTAGCATTTAAAGCTTACTTAACTTTTAAATTCACCTTATTAATAAAAATTTAAAATATCATTGGTTAAAAAATCAATTAAATAAAAATGATAGGTTTTTAGATTCTGAGATGCCAGTATCTTGGAAATGTTTGTTAAAAAAATAAAGACAATTTACTTCAGGTCCATGGAAAAGTGCAATGTTACTTTTTGGGGGAACAAACTTCGAACTCTAAAAAATCTCATGTACTTTGTAATCCTCTCATAAGTTGTGCATATCTGATGAGTTTATTGTGTCCTAACAGCCCAGAGCATTCATAAATCCTCTCTCATGATATATATATATGAATTATATGGTTCACTAGAAATACTCATTCATTACTTTTACTAAGAAAAAAATCAAAATTTATCACTGCTGATTTATACTTTATTCAAGTGTGCACGCACGCTATACTAAACTTTAATGGGTAGTCATAATAAATTGTTAAAAATATTCAACTTCTGACAACTTCAAGCCATCCATTGTCTAGCAATTACAAATTCAAGAGGCATCTATACTAAAGTTGTAGAAATATATAACCATAACATATCAATCATCAAAAAAAAAAAGAACATGCTAGTCTCTGCTGCATTAAAGCATATAAAAATGAAATACAGATACACTTTTGCTAACTTGTGACTTGGGGTGGGGTGACTGAATACTGTTCCTACAAAGAAAACTGATAAATCTGAGTTTATTAAAGTGATATCGAAGCTTATATTAAGAAAACCCTAAAAACCAAACAATATAATGACGGTTTGATAATTTTAAAATCAAAGTTGTGCCAATAAATGGCATAATTAAATCACCAGAACCACTGATTCACAAATTAAAAGTTATTCACATGATATGCTTTATGTATGATTTTCTCTAATAATTTCTTTTTAAAGAATTAAAAAATAAATATGATTTTTTTTAAAACCTGCCTTAAAATTTTTTAAATCACTGAAAAGAATAATATGAATAGAGTAAGTTCTCTAGTAAAATGCAGATTATTTATTATAACTGAATTAATAAACCGATCATAGCCTCTTATACCACAAGGCTTCTTCAGTACCTTCTAAATCCAATATACTACATTCAGAAATAGGATAAAACCAAATAATTAAATGCCTTTCCCACATCAAAAAAAAAAAAAATTACCAAAAAATCACCAGAGAAAAGCAGTGCAAGCAAAGCCTCAAAATGAATGATCAGTCAAAAGATTACATAAACAGACTTTAGTTCAAGCATAATGTTGCCAGTGTTCCCCCTTTGATGCCTACTAATATTTACTAAAATTTGCATTGTAGGTCTAACCCCATTAAATTCTTTCATAACCCTCTTACAGTGTAATGCTATTCAATTCTTTTAGACTTCCATGCTTTAAATTTGTTCCAATTCACTACTTCAGTCAGCTACAGTATTAAAATATGCATTTTAATATTTTGAACTGTTTGGGTTGACTTAGCATCTATGACAAATTTGTGCACGTTATCACCATACATGCACAGTTATCATAGATTTCTCCTCTTTGATTAAATATTTTTACCCCTAAAGAAGTAATTTCATAGCAATTAAAATTTTTACTTAAATTATCCCAACTAAAAGCTTTATTTCCTTATAGAAGGGCACAAAAAATTCCGATGAAAAGTTATCTCATCACTAAAATCCATTTATTGAAATCATCAACAATGCTTAAAGATAATCCTTGTTCCAGGAGCAAAGCATAAATAATACATTATAAAGGTCCAATAAAATAGTTAAAAAATAAAGTGAGCTAGAACTGTTGATGACGAGATGGCAAACAAATTTATCTATAAATACCAAGATATAATTTCACATTCCAAAATGGTTTCTTATAAAATTCTACAATTTACAACAGAATAATCAGACAAAAACATTTCTAGTTGCAACAATTCCGTGAACACACACTCACACACTGATGCATGTGTGTTATTGGGAATTATCGGTGCCAGACAAGAGGGAACCACTGGTAGCAAACGGCAAGCACGCTCTCTCCATGCAGGAAGTTTTCAGTTTAGTTCCAAACCTTACACACAACAACCTGGTACACCAAAGGGGGGTTGCCTTGGACATCATGGCTAGTGTCATTCCGATGAAAATAATGCACCACTTTGTGGTGTGACAGTTACTCAGTTCTCTGTCTAGGATTGCTGCAAGTCCTAGTTGTTTTTTTTTGGTTGTTTGCTTTTTAAATTCTAACTGCCCTACATCTTACTGCTGTGGATTTTTCCAGAAAAGGGTTAGGTACGAGTTTATTTTAAGTAAATTAAAATATATATATATATATTGACAAGAAAAGTTTTGTCCTATTATAAAGACTAATGAAGAGATTTTCAAAAAAAAAATTGTATTAACAACAAACAAAATATTGATCAAAACAATACTTAATCTATTTTTCTTTCTTTTAAAAGAAGGAATTGAAAATGAAAACAAACAAATCACAAACTAAGTGAGCGAAAATAGAAACTTTTTTTTACAAGTTCAAAGTTCTATAATCCATTAACAGCAACTAATTGTAATGTCTTTTTTAAAAATCCGATTTAAACTAACAGTCCAGTTGGCATCCCCCCTTATCTGTGTGCAAGGTCTCTGGACCATGCAAAAAACAAAAGGAAAAGACCACTGCAGTTGCCTTTCGGCCATGGTTAAAATTAGAGGGGAGAAGCTACACAACAATGTCATAAATGTTTAGATAGTCTGTCCTGCAACTTTTACTCTAAATATTTTCAGGCAATGCTTTCCCCCCTTGAGTGAGCAATGGTTGTCACACACAAGGCCTGGTTGAAATAATAAAGAAAAATAGACAGAAACAGAGAGAGAATAGATTTTTTTTAAAACTTCTTTTAAAAATAAAAATATTCCTACCATAAGAAAGTAGTTTAAATAAAAAATAAATAATTAAAAAATAAATTAAAAAAAAAAAAGAGTTGGAAAAGAAAAGTCTGAAACTTCCTGCGTGGTGGTTTGCCGGCAAAAATGTGGTTTCCTCTCACCTGTTGAGTGCGTTGAGCATCTCAATGACGACCAGCACAGACAGCGCCATAGTCATAGGTTTAGGGTGGCTGAAGACCTCGCAGTCGATGCCAGCAAACATCTCATCCTGAGCTAGGCACTGTGCCTGGTGAGTCTGTGAGACACACCTACCCATTAATCCTAAAGTATCAATACTTACATTACCCATGCCATGCTTTCCCAAGGGTTACAAAAAAAAAACAAACAAACAAAATAAAAAAGCCCAGTGAGGCTAAAACAAAGCAGTGTTGCAAGAATACAACCGTGAACATCCTTGCCCGAAACCTGTGTCATAAAAATGCAGATTTAAAAAGAAGTTCTTGAAGCAAACATGAACTGGACAAACAGCAGCAAAATCTGGCAATGCTGAATGAAACTGTAAGCTGCCAGATAAGATTAATGTGATGGAACCACTCCATCCAACGACAAAGAAACCACTTCTAGAAATTGACTGGTATGAGTTTGGGGAAGAAGTGTTCATACACAAGTCATTAAAACAGATATTGTGTGAAGAAACAAAGAAATAAGGGGCTGAAAACTGCTTAAGGAAGGAATTCTGCGAAGAAGTAGTTCAGGCATGGTCAATGAGAAAAATGGAGGCCACTCTCACATGTTCAAACTGGAAAAGTGTTAAAATATCCCTAAAATTCTAAAAGGAAATGCATTTCTATCACACAGGTGAATTTTATAGATCATTTCAGGAAGAACCTAGTAAATGTAATGTGTCTGATTGAGTTAAAATAAAAGTTAAAACACAAGTGAGCTTCAAACTTTTAAAAGAAAATAAATCTTTTAGTATAATTTTTTTTTAAAATCAGTGTACCACAATTTTCTCAAAGACATGCCTGGATAATTATATGGTAAGGAGAAGACAGGGTGACAGATCGGTGGGGAGAAATGTGCATGATGGGTTATAAGATGGTGAAGGAACGAAAAGATCGATGGCTAGACAGTCAAAATGCGCGACTGCTGGCACGTTTGTCTGGGCAATCTTTACCTGTTGAGTGCATTAAGCATTTCAATGGTCACAAGGACCGACAGCGCCATAGTCATTGGCTCAGGGGCCTGGAAGATGTTACAGTCAACACCCTTGAACATCCGAGGTTCTGCCGGGCACTGCATATGATGCGTCTGCAAAGGGGGGCAATAAGATAGTCTCACAAGGGAGGTCTATCTAAGTACAACAAGCAGGTCACTGTACTAATACAAACATAGAGACTGAGGTTTTACCATGCCCCAGAGTTGAAAGTAATTTTAATACAGCTTATTAATTAAAAATTGTATTACACAGCAAAACCATTTCAAACAAACATATTATTTAGCTAATCTAAACTCTATTCAGGCATTTTAAAAAAAAAAAAAAAAAAATAAGCCATGCATAACCCCCACACTGGAAGACAAGCAAGTGCCACGCTGCACAACTTCCAAAGTTAATACTGCTTAAAAATTGCTGCAATAATTAGTATTATTTTAACTTGCACAGCAAACTGTTAATGTATAAGTCAAAACAACTTAATTATCAACATTAAAGAAATACAACCTAATTATTAGCAGACTTTAAAAAAAAAAAAAGATTTATTTAAATAGAAAAATAATTTAATAAAAATAAAGATCAAAGCATGCAAACACAATTTAAAAAACAAAAACAAACATAGATCAACTTACAGCAACATGGAGATCTCTTTGAAAACAACTTGTCATGAATTACAAGGCAAGAACATGACAAAAGTAAATTTATCAACACTTTAAAAAAGAAAGGAAAACAAAAGTGAAAATGTTACACAATCTGTTTAAGTGCTTTGTTTATATATTACAAACTTACAGTATAAAATTTTAGATTTAACAACACTGTACAACTATAAGTCATTGAAAATTGAAAGCAATCACATACTATGTTGATGTATGCAGATTCCCATAAGAAAAGCAAAGTACAAACAACATTAAAGTGATGACTTCGGAATATCTACAACAGTGACAACTTTTTAACTAATGTAATACAACTTAAGTGTCTCCAAAGAGTTTACTTATGTAGCTTAATAAATGAATTCAGTCAAGAATAGTTTTCAATTTGCTTATATTCAAAAAGCAGCCCCAAGTACAGTACCAGAAACCCACTTTACAGTAGCATGTACATTCTACATAAATGAACATATAAGACCTTCGAGCAATCAACACAATAAATTTTCTTTTCCTTTAAAATAATCTTTTAGATTTGAAAAAAAAGGAAGCTTTAAACCATTATGAAAAAAAAGTTAACTAAAACTAAAAGAAACAAAATCAACTCTAGTGCTAAAGCAGTGATAAATACAAGCATCATTAAATGATGTCAATTATAAATACTGTACTCCTACTACAATGCAGTCTCAATATATCAATACTGGATTCATCAATGTCTACTTGTAATGAACCTCACACCTGTTTAAAGTTACCCCAATATAAGAAAGTTCAATAAAATGGTTTTTGTTCACTTCTTTGATGTTGAGATTTATGTTAAATTTAAAAAATATTCAGTGAGCATTGCAATGTATCAGACCTTAGCTTTTCAAAGGTTACTATATACAATCTGGCCAAGTATGTCAGAGAGAATGCCATTAAAAAGCATACATTTGTACTGTTTAATTATTTCCATTTATAACAGTTATTAATTTAAGTGTAGGTAATGTCAGAGTGAATTAGTCAATACTGAGATATTTCAGTACACAGTCATGATTGTCTATGCTGGTGACCTAGTGCTAATGTTCAAGCATAAAATATTTGCTATTATGGCACTAAACTCCAAATCAGTATTTATATTCGTATTTTCATATTTTGCTGCAAAGACTTGAATTTGTCAATGTTACTTTACAGCACCATAATGTTTAAAGCTTCTAATATAGGTGCCTATGGAACTTGTTCTGAATTAATAAGGATTGCTTCAAAGTTGGTAGCCTGAAATTTCTTAAAGTGGGATATTTTTATCAGAGATGTTAAGCCATGCACACAGGTCCTTGAACTTCATATATAATGAGACTGCACTATACAATGTACATATAGGAAGATAAAACTCACATAATAAAAGTCTGTTATATGATCAAAATGTGCACAATAAGCATACATACGTGAGAAAGTAAAAAATGTCTTACCAGCTGGTAATAATTGAGTCGTGGGCCTTTGTCATAAAGCATAAACCACCAGGCAGCAGCTCCAACTGTCGCACAGCCAACATACACTGTAACCATAAGAATGGCAGTAAACAAATCAA
Source organism: Sinotaia quadrata (assembly GCA_028829895.1). Lineage (NCBI taxonomy): Eukaryota > Metazoa > Mollusca > Gastropoda > Architaenioglossa > Viviparidae > Sinotaia > Sinotaia quadrata. The sequence continues at coordinate 88,358,097 of CM054183.1, read as the reverse complement.
ATCCATGGAAAAGTAATAACTGGAAATATTTATATCAAAATGAACAATTTACAAAATCTTCAATGTTTATAAATAGTTACGTATAATGGAATTCATTTCTATCTGTAAAATAAGTTGTTTTCTTGATATACTTGAGGCTGAGCTCTATCGCTGCTCTTTGGGTCATCGGCAGAAACCTACCACGTGCCAAATTTACAAAAATATAACAGATTACATAGATGGAACAAGTGAAACTGGAGTGAAAAGTAAAAATTATGATAAGTCTATGACCTTAATAAATTTTTTAAAGAAATTTGTCTACTAGTAACCTACACTATCTACAACAAACAGGCATTGCTATCATTGCTGATTTAAAGGGTTAAAAACACACTGACACAAATATGCTAAACTTTTTTGTACAGCAGTTTTCTGCATACTAACATAATTAATCATTATTTTATGACAATAAAGACTTGTGTGTTTTTAAGGCATAATTTTCATGGATTTTAGGAATGCATGGGTGTTGAGATCTAGATCGCTTGGCACAACTGAAAGAACTGTCAAGTCTTAAGAGTGACAAGAGGTCGAATGTTTCTTCCCCCATTAAAATAACTCAAACTAGACATGTGGTTTTGTATAGGTGCAGAAAGGGAATTACTAATATAGTCCCTTAAAACAAATAACAACTTACCACCAATAGCCATGTAGCGGAAAAAGAGCCAACCAGTGATGAGACCTTCACGGGGGTTGCGAGGTGGTCTTTTCATGATATCCAGGTCAGGAGGATTGAAGCCAAGGGCGGTTGCTGGGAAACCGTCTGTTACCAGGTTCACCCACAACAACTGGACAGGAATGAGAGCCTCTGGAATACCCAAGGCTGCGGTCAAAAATATACTGAAAAGAAAAAAAAAACCTTAAATAAAGCTTATATAAAATAAGTCAAGATGAATTTCATTTAACCTCCAATGCACATTGATTATCCCATGATTTATCCCAAAACCAGAAAACTAACATTTTTTCAGCAATATAATGAACACTTGCGGGTATGTGTATATACGTGAGAGTGTGTGTGTGTGCGCGTGCACACTGAAGATAATGTAGGTAGACTATGGGTATTACAAAACATGTATGTTGGATTTTATATAAAAAAAAAACAAAAAGAACAAAATTATCTATTTAATGTTTCCAGTGAGTTATGAGAAATGCTACTTTTCAAATCAGAACCCCTCTCTCACCCCAACCTCTCAGCACCAAATTAAACAAAACTAGACCCACAAAAGGTAAAAATATACTTCATTATAATTCAGAAGTAGAATACTAATGAATAAAAAAATAAGCGGATCATTCAATAAGAAAAGATTACCAACCAGACAACCTCTCCAATGTTTGAGGAGATGAGATACCGAATGAACTGCTTCATATTGTTGTAGATTGCACGCCCCTCCTCCACAGCAGCCACAATCGTAGCAAAGTTGTCATCAGCCAAAACCATCTGTACAAAGCTGTCAAGGAAACTTTCCACGCATTGATTATTCTTTCAAGACATCAACTGATGAAAACAGCAGCTATTCTTATACAAAAAATAATACTCCGACATATTTCTTTTACACAATAATGGCCACATACTACATGCCAAGAAGGAAAATAGCTATTTGTCAACCTGCAGGAATATAAGCTGCCTCTGATAATAAGAAAGCAATATCAGTTGTTACTTTTAAATCATCTTATTTAGTTTATATTTATTAATTTTTTTAACAAACAAAAATACTATTTCAAACTTTGTTAAAAATTCATAACTATTTACTAAACTGGTAAAAGTTTTGAAATAAGATTTTTCTTATATAGAACAGATATTAAAGAAAGTAATATATCTGTTACAAAAATCTGAAAATGAAAAAAGTAACAAATTTTTTGCTATTGTACCCATCAAAAATATGATTATGTAAATTCTAAATTTAAAAAAATTATAAAATGAAAACTATTGTATACAGGCTTTCATGCATAGTAACAGAGTGCCAAATTTAAGAAAGAATATGTTTCATTTATTGACAGTCTGCATTTCACTCATGTAAAAATGAGCTGGGTTTCTAAACAGTTTATAAAAGTGAAAGAATATTTATTCTTTGTATTTCACTAATGTTAAAATTAGCCATGTTCTTCTAACCACTGAGTTTCTAAATTCAATCTTATTATAGTAAATAAACCAAACTTTCTAATTCAGTAAAAAGATTTTTTTAAAAATTCCTGAACAATTACAAACTGTAAATATAATTAAGATTTGCAAGTGAATCATTTATAATTACTTAGTTACAATTATCCAAAAGGATATCGGAGGCAGACTTGGCAACAGCGGTTCCAGAGCCCATGGCAATACCAATCTCTGCCTTCTTGAGAGCTGGAGCATCATTGACACCATCACCAGTCTGCAATCACAAGCAGATCTTGCAAGAGATGTTACTGAGGATTATAACGTTAAACCAACTAGAAATCCAAACTTCCCTCATACACAGTTGAAAGTATCAGGTAAAAGTTGATGGTCATGAATGCAAGAAGCACTTTGAACAATACATGTCTATAACAATATTAACAACTTTTTCAAGCATAGTTTGTTCCTATGTACTCAAGAGTGTAGGAAACCAGAGGATCAAGATAACTCTTGTCTAGTGCATCTTGCTCTATGTAGTAAGAGTGTAGGAAATCAGAGGATCAAGATAATTCTCGTCTAGTACATCTTGCTCTATGTAGTAAGAGTGTAGGAAATCAGAGGATCAAGATAATTCTCGTCTAGTACATCTTGCTCTATGTAGTAAGAGTGTAGGAAATCAGAGGATCAAGATAATTCTCGTCTAGTACATCTTGCTCTATGTAGTTAGAGTGTAGGAAACAGGAAACTCATACAACTTTAATAGTCTGTTCCTACAACATTATGTACAACATTTTTTTGTAAAGATTTCCAGGGTGATTACAAAACTGTAAAGTGATACTGCACCTACAACCTCAACAGGTTTGCATCTCTGCTTCCAGCCACTCTATCTACCCACACTAATAGGATATGCCTAAAAAGAGTGGTCACAGCCACTCTATCTACCCATACTAATAGGATATGCCTAAAAAGAGTGGTCACTGCCAACCTCGACTCTAGTTTCAAAGATACGTCAGAAGTAAGTATACAGTTTGGAGATAAAAGTCTGCCTCAGATGGTCAAGTCTGTTCTATATGCATATGCAAGTGTTCACCAGAGGGTAATTTGTAATCAAAGAATTTGCCTTGATGTACAAAAGTCTAAGATGGAATCATATAAGATATTTTTACATTTAACTGACAGTTCAAATTTGACAGAAATCTGCTAAAAAAAATATACAAATTTCTGTTATATGAAAATCATTGTGACAGATATAAAATGGCTGCTTTTAAAGTCATGCTTACTGGCACTAGACATAAGAATAGCTAATGTGTCATTTTCTCCAATCAGATGTTCCAGCCAGAGGTAAAAAAAAAACATGCACATATTTTCAATCTGTTACTTTGCAATTGCTATGCTAAAGGGATGGAGTCAAAATATTTTTTTAATTCCAAATGGTGAAGATTTTCAAGAAGGATAAGCAAGACAGAATCTTTTTTATTCTGCACACACTACCATCAATTCAAAGAACACAGCTTTAAACAATATATCAATATCCATAATAAAATGTTATGAATCAAACATTTGTAAATTTAGATAGATCTATTTTGAAGCATAACCACAATAAAAAGCATTTTACAAGTAGCAAACAAACAACAAGTAACTGGTTATTTAACAGTGAAACTAAAACAACTAGACACTCACCATGGCTGAGATTTCACCCTCTGATTGAAGATACTCAACAATTTTGCTCTTGTGCGTGGGTTCAACACGGGCAAACAGCCTTGCCCTCATTACTGCAGCACGCTGATCCTCTGGAGATAGTTCATCAAACTCTCTTCCAGTAAAAGACATGCCCTCTGTGTTCTCATTTTCTGTGAAGATGCCAATGCGACGACAGATAGCTTCAGCTGTGGCCTGGAAAAAAATTAAAATTTTTCAGCAAAATGCACACATCGGAAAACATCAAATGTTTTGTTTATTCAAAACAATTCTGCTAAATAAAAATAGAACTACTAAATTATTTCTCATCAAAATTGAATCTCATCATCACAAGACAAACATATATTGTTAAAATATAAACATTTAATATGGACATGAAAAGTCAAATTATTATTACTTTTTTCAATAGTTCAAATTTGTGATCCCTTTTAAAAATTAATATATAAAATTATATGCACTTCTGGATAATATAAAGTGTTTATAGTATAAAACTGTCACCAACAATGTAACATCAAATTTCTGCAGCAGATGGGGCAATGCCTTACCAGAACTAAAGGAGGAAAACTGAAGATATGATCTAAAATACAATTAACAAGCAATGGAAAATAATAATGAAGAATCAGACTGAATGCATTCACTAACCTTGTTGTCACCAGTGATGACAATAACACGGATGCCTGCATCCCGACAGCGTTTGATAGATTCTGCTACTTCCTCACGAGGGGGGTCCAACATGCCCACTACACCAACAAATGTCATGTTCGTCTGAAATGACACACCATGCACAAACCTAAAAAACTGGCAAACCTTTATTAACTATCACTTTCATCTGAAAGTAAATAACTCTCCTAAAAAAATGGCAAATGTTTTGAATATATAGGCATTACATGAGGTGGAAACCTAAAGGCTTGAACTCTAGTTTAGGTCACCAGAAAGTTACTATAAAGAAATATGTGACATGCACTAGTTATTAATCAGCCATAACTAATTACAAGTGATGAGAATCTCAATTTATATTTTAACAATTCTCCAAAAGACCCAACTTGTCTCTCTCGCTTGGCAGATATGCAAGTGCTGTAAACGTTTTCTCTCTTCCACAACATTAAAGACAAACAATCACTGTCACAATATTTCTGTAGGTGGAAAACTTCTTACCAAAGGAGAAGATAAATCTTTAATCTATATTTATCAAGCCCCCATCCACTCACTATCTCTCCAACATATGGTTATCAATATATGTAAGAAGAACAATAAATAGAGCAATAAATTAATTAAATCAAATACAATTAAAAGATTATCTGATATGAATATTTCTACAAAACCAAGTTCAAATAATTTCAATACCTACACAGTCTTACACAATCCAGCAGATTAGTGTCAATATAAATGACAGGATAATTATTATTAGAGAACAGAAATGGAGTTAAAGAGAAATAAGCGGTAATAGTTTGTACATAACCTTGTCTAGACGTTTGCCGCAATAGTCTTTCGTGTGCTTTCGTACAAAGTCACAATAGAATTGTCAGTTTCCATGCGTGCTCTAGCACACTGTAGATTACTGATTATTTCATGAGCCGCTGTTCTTTTGACTAATCTGGGCACTCCTTCGCCATATTAGTTTCCTCAAACAGAACAACAATGTAGCAATTTCTAGTAACTTCCTTGTACTAGAAATTCTACAATGCAGTCGAGAATACTTTGCCACCATACACATTAACAGAATGCAATGTGTCCTTACACAAAGGAGATAGAGACTTCTCAAATCTACCTTGTCCTAGGAGTTTATAAATCAGTAAACCAGGGGAGATCTAGTAAAAACAAAAAGGCTGCTTCTTCCTTGTAAAATATAATCAGGGAACAAACGCTAATTTTCCAGTGTATTCATCTCCAACTCCATTCTTTCTTACATTCAAGTCTCAACTTACAGTTTCCTGCAACAGTATTTATTAGCCCAATAAATGCATAAACCATAATAAATACAACATAACAATTTTATGAACATATTTACTAGAAACTATATCAAGTGTTTAGAATACCACATTAAAGCATCATAGTTCACAAATGTAGAAATAATAGTCTACACACACAATACATTTCTATGTAAGATGTATGTATAACATATCAATAGCAAAATGCACAAAATATTTCTAAGTCCATTCTCTCTCAAGCAGTCAGTTAATTCACCATTAAGCTAATGGCTGCTTTTCAGAACTGGACAAGTTTCGTCAAATTCAAAGTGATTAGAAAATAAATTCTTTTCAACAGGTAAAACTTTGATCTCAGCCCATTGGCTGGTCTCATTCTTGTAAATCTTAATCATTGTATAATAAAAACTACTCATCCACACAAAACCAGTTTAGATTACATCAGCAATTTCTAGCATTCTCCACCTGAGTTGTTTACTTAAACACTAGACACTTAAAAGTATCAGTATAAGCAGTGCCCAAGGTCGGGTCACTTTGACATTTAACAATTTATATAACAATTAAGTTTAGAAATAGGAATAGGCAAATTTACTCTGCCACAAAATAATATATTTCAAAATCTCAAGGCTGAAAGCTTGGTCACTAGTCATGGCACCAGAAAGTTACTATTAAGAAATAATCCATCTGGAAATCTAATGGTTATAAGCCTGGTCACAGTCTTGGTCACCAGGAAGTTACTAGCAAAAAAAGTAACCTGCAACTATGGAATAACAAGCAAAAATTATGATAAGATTTACATTGATGGAGAATTTCTGGTACATCTCTCTGTAATGACTTGTGCAACTTTCAAATGGTTAAAATTTTTTACTTGTCAAAATCTTTCTCAAAAAACAGATCTGAAAAATTCTTAACATTATCATCAAAGAAATTGCACCTCATATTCAATGAATTTTCGCGAGTCCTCCAGATCCATGTCTTCTCGGCGAGGTGGATTATCGATGGTGGCCAGAGCCAAGCAGCGAAGAGTGTCGCGCCCTGAAATAATTATAATAAACATTTTAAACACCATTTTTAAGAGTGAAATCTGTCAACTATGACATACACTTCCTTCGTTTCCCACTGAAAAAATATTTGCTGTGCTGGTAAGAAATAAAATTTTGTGACCACTACTAACAAATAATAATAAATAATAACTTATTAAGTTATTGGCCTACCTGTTCCATAGATTTTCGTCAGCTTCATAATCTCATTTTTGATTGCAGGAGACATAGGGACCTTGTTATGGCCAATACGGACATGGGTGCAGCGATCTAAGAGACCCTCAGGTGCTCCCTGTCAAAAAAAAATTAAATCTATTTGGTACTTGGATCACTGCTTATAAAAGTCATCTTCAGTTATAAGAATGATTAAATAAATTTAGATTGGCATAAAAGCAAATAGTGAACTACTCAATGGAAATAAATGATTATCAGATAAAGTAATGATCATGTAAAAGACATTTGGGTCTTTAATAAACAGGTTAAAATTATACAGCATAGGCAAATATCTGTGAATTATTTTACAATGACATCAGCAATAAAATAAGACTGCTCCACCCACCCACCCCCATATTATGGTTTCAGTGATATTATAAATGATTCAGTGTGGTATGAAATAGAATTAACTACATATATCAAGATTTTATACAATTCAATACAGACTTACTAGGGTGCAACATTTTGTTGTGGAGTCAAACAGAAACACTGAGATATATAATGGTTTAAAAAAAAAAAAGAAGCAAAAGTCACCTTGGCAAACATGCGAGCACCACCAGGAACACGTGTTGGTTTGTTGGGTGCACAGTACACACTCATGGACTTGCGATCACGTGAAAACTCAAGAGTAAACTCCTTTTTCCACATATCTCGTACAACATGGTTGCATACCGTGCCCAGCTCACGTTTGTTCAAACCAGTCTTGTCTGTGTTGTAGAAATTTAGCTTTTCAACCAAGACTGACAAAGCAGTTTCTGTGGCTTCTCCCACCTTCTCATACTGATCTTTAGTCTACAAATAAAATGGTATAAACATCAGAACATCTTGTAAATGGTTATAGCATAGCTGACAGAACAGTGACTACAAATGGAGTAGTAGAAATAACAATAGTGGTCTACCAACTGAGCAAATGTTGAATATAAATAACAAGCCACAACAGTGGTCTACTTACCGAGCTGTATAAATTAGTCAAAGTGTCATACAAATGTTGAAGTATAAATAACAAGCCACAACAGAGGTCTACCAACAGAGCAGTATAAATTAGTAATAACAGGGCATTACAACTGTTGTAGTATAAATGACAGTCAGAAGAATGATCTACAAAGAAAGCAGTATAAATTAGTCATAACTTTGACTACAAATGGAAAAGTATAAATGACTGTCCCAACAACGGTCTACGGAGCAGTATAAATCAGTCATAATAGTGACTACCAATGGAGCAGCAGAAATGCCAATCAGAACAAGTGTAGCAGTGTAAATGACAGTCAGAACAGTAGTCTACAAATGGAATTGTAAAATGATGGTAAAAAATAAAAGCGAGGCCCAAAGTTTGAAGCAGAGTTGGATATCTAGTATCCTGCTACAAAATGAAAAACTAATTATGCAGACCTGTCAATTAACCGCAGACATTAAGTAGTAAGAATTTTTACAAAATGCAGGGAATATGGAAGACAGGTAGTGAGTTTTGCCAAAGTGCAAGATAAAAATTCAGAAAATCACATGCAGTTAAGATAATCAAGTGAAATATAGCATGCCCCCCAAATAATACATGATAGCAGTTACAAGTTACATTGATGAAATTTACTCAAAACACCCCACCATATTTGTGTTACTGTTTTAGCAGTTACTGAAATTTTATCTTTTCATAAAATGTACTTCAATCTAATGCTTGAAAAATATTACATATGGAGATAAATTTAACTATTAAACTTTTATTTGTTGTCAATTATAGTTAAAATTACTAATCGCATTAAAATTACAAATATATTTGGGCCATAAAAAATATCTTTATAGTATTTTATTCTTTTACAAATTTTAAATATTTTCAGAACTATTATCTTGTATGGCTGTACATTTTACAAAACTAAAATAATATCAGTTCATTTTAAATTTAAAAAATTTGCAAAACTAAATAATTAACATCAATGACACTAATAATCTCTAAACAATTTTAAATCATTAAAATTAACAATTTCAAGGAAATCTTTTTATATACTGCATTATTTTAGAACTAAGTATTTAGAAATGAGAAAAAAAACAAATATGTGTATTTCAAAACATTTTACTTTAATTTTTTTTTATTTACAACAAACACAAGTAATTATTTCTGAGGTTAAATTTCAAATGTTCAAGGAATATTAATACTTCTTTCAAAACTCAAACGCTTTGATAAACTTGAAATGATACCTTCAAATTTCAAGCACTTTAAACTCATACAGAATCAAAAATATAATCAGACTTTATATATGCCACCTCTTGGGAGGGTGGGGGTGTGTGCAAAACTTAAGCAGTCCCGTTATAGTCAGATTCCCAACAAACTCTTAAGACAAAAGTCCTGCAAAAGAAGAACTCGAATCACTACCACCACAGCCTATTTGTTAATTGTGTTTAAACTTCTCTATAAAAAACATCCCTACTGTGAAAATAGAATATTCCTCTATCTAAATAAAACTTGAGTAAATGTTTACCGAAATATCCATGCATCACATTTACTGCCACCACTAACCTACCTCCACACACACACACACAAAAACAAAAAAAAAATAAAGGAGTCTATTTTCAGCTTGATGAAAAAATGTGACACCAGTCAAGTACTTATGACGAGAAAAATGGCACTAGATATGTACTTATGACTTACCTCATTGTAGTCTACTGTAGAGTCATTACACATGGTACAGATGGTACACAGTTCTTCAAGTCCGGGATACTCGCTAGCTTTGACCTTTTTGCCATTCTGGTACCTTGAGGGGAAAAAAAGTCAGCACATCAATATCTAAGAAATCTACACAAACAGCAATTCAAAATAAATGCAACTTCTTCAAGGTCCTGTGTAACCAATGAGCAGTAAAATACTAAGTCTAGAGAGTTGTTTCTAAACTCATAAATTGGAATTACATATTTACCGTTAACTATAAACAACATTAAAACAGTGGGGTATCATCTTCATAAAATAATTTTTAAAAAAGTAATGAGTTTTATAATTAAATAATTTAATGTTTTTAATAAAAGTATTAAAATATTTATACTTACAACTCTCCTTCAGGTGCATAAGTGGAACCCGTAATTTCAAATTGCGTTGTCTTGATCTGATTTGTATCAATCTGGCTGAAAATGAAGGCTTTGCATACTGACATCTGGTTGGTAGTGAGTGTGCCTGTCTTGTCTGAGCAGATGACTGAGGTGCAACCCAAGGTCTCCACAGATGGTAAACTGCGCACAATGGCATTTTTCTTGGCCATTCGACGTGTACCTAACAGAATACAGAAATGCACACTAAACTATTGTTATATTATACTTGTAATGAAGTTTACTCAGTGAAGGAAAATAAGGAATAGAGCATGCAATTTGGATTATATTTTGGTGAATAAAAACAAGGGATGTTAACTTACATGCAACTGCATTTTTGTAATTGTATATGAGGAACTGTGTGTGATCTAGTGACATAAAATGCTTTGAGCCGAATCTCACATCCAAATACAATTTGCACTGCTTGGATCAACATTCATTTCCAATGATTATTATATTTGTAAAATTGCAATCAAATATTAGAAGTTATTTTCCATTTATTCAGACCAAAACCGGACAACAATAAAAATAAATAATAAGCCAACTTGAATCAATAATGGAACTTAACAATTTGACTTACAACTTTACACTATTTTTTCAAATTTGCATTTGTCACCATGCTACTATCAAATACTTTATCCTAAATATGCACACAAAGATCGTTTGCTTACTAACCCAAAGCAAGACATGTAGTAATGACAGCTGGAAGGCCTTCTGGAATGGCAGCTACAGCCAGAGCAACAGCAATCTTGAAATAATAGATGGCTCCCTGCACAAGCAAACACAAAACAAATTAAATATGAGTGACAGAAGAATAATACCTACCAACCTGCTATTAAAGAAAACAAAGCAATATGAAATTGTTGCATGGTACCCTCTAAATGCCATCACAGTTGATTCCCATTTACAACCATTCACTTTAGATTACAGTTAATTAGCTTATCCAGTGAGGTCCCTACATTACAAAAAGACAAAAACTCTTTCTGTGCTCACATGGTGACAACACACATTAATCTCACCTTGATCCAAGAACCGCCATGAGCAGGATCATTAAAATGACCAATGTTAATAGCCCATACTGCAACACAGATGATTGTGATGACCTGTATTTTAAGAAAAAAAAGAATCCTTTATATTATATAAAATGATGCTTATTGTCAAAACATAGTTTACAAAAGGCAGCCATAATCACAATCTTGAATCATGAATCAAGTTTGTCTATATGCCAGAAAATGCATAGCAAAATAAGTTAAATATTTCACAGACCACAAACCTTGGACAACTGATTACTGAATTCATCCAATTTCTGCTGGAGTGGAGTCTTTTCTTGTTCTGTATCCATCATTTCATTTCGAATTTTGCCTAAGATAGAAAGCAAAACCAAAACTATTTATGGTTGAAAAAATTTTTTATAAAAAAAATAGAATATCAGTACTAATTTAGGAAGTAATTGTCCATTCACTTCACTCAAATTTTATTTCCATACACACACCAAAAAAAACAAAACAAAAAATAAGATGAATAATTTCAAAGAAAACACAATCATTTTCAAATAAGTCAAATATAAAAGATTAATTTTTATTTTAAATTACCATTCCTTTTTTACTCATCAGTTAATTCAGGCTAATTTTTTCCGAAATACTCTCCAATTGCTCAAAAATCAAACACCACACTAGAGTATTATTTCTTGTTTCTCTGCTAAAGTACATTAATGGTAGCAATGAACACTAAGACCATTGGTTAAAACAAGAACAAAATTCACCAATTTCAGTGGCCAATCCAGTGCCTACAACAATGCCCTTGCATTTTCCAGCTGCAACATTGGTTCCCTATAAAAAGAAAACACAAATCAATTATGAATAAAAAAGAAAAATCACAGATTTTTTTCACAAGATATTCATGTAAATGAACAGGGTTCAGGATGTTTATTTTAAAAACTGGAGCTAGTATGAAAATGTAATTAGGTACTGGTAGTCGAAACTGCTTTCCATCGTCCTTTATCAAAATTGTGCTTTATTTCAACTTGCCAGTGATTTGTTAACAACTGGTATAGAGCAGATGTGCACAATACAAAGTCAAGTTCAAAGGAGACTCACTGAGAAAAGAAGATTCTTCTTGTCCTGGTTCACAGCCCGTGGATCAGGAATGGGTTCTGAGTGTTTTATTACACTCACACTCTCTCCTGAAACCGTAAGAACTCAATTTCAAGACAAGAAAAAATAATTTGCTGGTAAATTAGGTACCAATTCATATCAAACAGTGAAAAAAATAAAGTAAATGTTTGGCATACTGATTTACAAAGGCGGTGGTATGGTAAATGACACGGCAATTTCTAATCCCCTTACCCCTAATCCCAAGTAGTGAGTCTGAAGTATGCAACATTTAACAGTTATCTCTCCAAACTCCAAGTAATGGGTCTAAAGTATTTAGCATGTTATTCCATGCTCCCAACATGAGTTTGAACTATATTGTATATATCTGCTATCGCTCTACTCAACCCCAAGTAGTGGGTGTGACCTATGTGGCATATCACTTTCAATAAATGTATTGGTCTTGTTAATGTTAGCTTAAGAATGATATAAGCATATTAAAAAAAGAAAACTGCTTACCTGTCAAAATGGCTTGATCTATTCGCAAAGTGGTGGAAAAGATATGAAGAATTCTTGTATCAGCAGGAACTTTGTCACCAACTATTGAAATTAAAAAAGCACCAGTTATTACAATGGCACAAGCACACCAAGTTGTGTTTCAAAAATAAAAGTGTAGAAGGTTGCACAACTAGAAAGTTGTGTATAAAACTGGCACAATATAATTATAAACTGGTAAAAAAAATTAATGAGACAATTAATCAACAGGGTGTGTAGTTCTGGCATACTTAAACCTAATATAATAAACCTAATATAATTAAAATAATGTTATATAATGTATCCACCAATCCAGAAACCTATTTTTTATTTTGAGACAGTAATATGTTGGGTATTAATCAATTATATTAATAATAGTAGCCAAGTACATTATATCACTGTATGAGAACATGAAAATAAGAGTTCCTTAAACCTACTTATTTATTTATTATTGTTGAAAAACCCACTTCTAAAATTATCTGATTTCTCACACAGTTTGTCATTTACATCGGCTAATTGTATATAATTATTATAAGTAGACATAAAGTTTGGTAAAATGTAGATTGCTAGTATTTTAACTTTCCTCATATAATTTCAGGAAACCATGAAGTTGTATTGGTGGGTCATTAAGAAAGTTGCATAGATTCATAAAGACAAATTTCAAGAAACGCTGGAAAGCATGATTTAAAAGCACATAAAATATACATAGTTTCGTAGAGGCTTTTGTAGTAATAATTATTAAGTGAATAGTTTCTGACACTTTTCTTATCAGAAAAATTTGTAAGAAAATATAACATTAATAATACTCAGAACCTAGCCAAGGATTTCACTAAAGCATAATAGTGAGAAACAAGTTTCAAAATCAATAAAAAAAAAAATGTACTCTTTGGTTTTAAACCAGAGAATATATATTTAACAGGAAAAAAAAAGGTGAATCAATAGAGTGAAATTGTACTTGTAATTGTACTGTGAAATTAGAATTCTGTTAAAATCAGTGAATGTTGTCTTTGCTATTACATATTTCACTGGCAACAACCCCTCCTACCACACCCAATTTGTTTAAATTTTATTTGTTTCACTAGAGTGGACAAACTTATCTAAAAGCATTCATTACATTTATTATTGTTTACTTTTGCCATTATAATTAAATGGAACAGGGGGTGAAAAAAGGAATTTTTTAAAATTTAACAGATTTATCTAAATTTTATTATAAAAAAAGTAAAAATTTCTAATAATAAAATAATAATATTTCAACAGGTTCATTATTATTTACACGTGACTTCAATGATATTATGAGTGAATAATGTTACCATCAAGACATGGATTATTTGCTTTATGCCTTTTCCCCTTTTGATAAATGAGAAACAAAAAGACCCAAGATTTCATACCTGACACTTCAACGATGTCACCAGGAACCAGCTGGCTAGCTTTGATCTTCTGCACTCCTTTGACACCAGCACGTATGACTTTGGCCACCTCAGGCTCATACTCCTTGAGTGCTTCAATCGCACTTTCCGCATTTCGTTCCTGCATAATGAAATGATAAAGAAGTAAAGAACTGTTATGCAAACTACAATCTCTATTACTAACTGGATATGGAAAGAAACACAACTTTGGTAAGAAGAGTATGACTGTTTATTCTCCCTGAAAGCAGTACACCTAAAAATGACACAATAACTTAAGTGAATGACCTCAGGAGAACAAACATTTAACTTCTGCTTCTGTCTTGTACATATCATGTCAAAGAAATATTCCATTAATATTAAATGCAAAAATTATACAGTTGTAAAGAAGATAAATAAATAAATAATTATGAGAGTAAATCAGTAGAAAGAAAACTGTCCTAATAAAAAAGTAATAATACCAAAAGAAAACCTTTTTATTTAAAGTCTATCATTAACTTATAATTTAATGAGCAGTACAACAATAAAAAGGAAAGTAAGGCATAATAAAAAGAAATTATCTTTCTGAGATCCCACCCAGATTTTCTAAAATTTCTGAATCCCGCCAAAGACAAATGGTTACTATGCAATGAACTAATTATATTAATTTGTAGTTACTTCTCATATTCAATTTATCTGCTATTTTTATCTGAGATTTCAGCTATATGTTGCATTTACACATTTTTTTAAAAGCTTTCAAACTTGGCTTTCCATAACCATAAGAATATACTATTTATTTTATTGGAAATACATTAAAACTAATGGAAAATGATAACAGGAGGGATAGTAAACAAACAAAAATAATGAATGAGAGAATAACTCATATCTACAAAAAAACCTAAGTACTGTACATGTATAAGAAGAATTATCGAAAGGTGAGATCACAAATCAACACTTTTGAACAGAATATGTCAAATTCAGTTCCCTAACATAAACTAATTTCATGATGTATTTTTCCCTTCAAAATTATAATATTTTCCCAACTTCTTCTTTGCTTATGTACTGATATATTACAGCTAAAAGTGACCAAGCAAGCTAGAAGTGTCTTGTCAAAATAGTATTTATATCCTTCATTATATTATTTAACAATTCATAATTATTTAGTAATATATATATATATATTTGTGAGGAAAAGATAATGTATTTGGAATTTAAAAAATTATAATTTAGGGAAATTAAAAATAATACCAATGAGATATTTGTATGCATAAATATGTAACATAATTTACAGTTTTATAAAGAACAAAAAGACCTTCATGTCTAAGTAAACATACATAGGCAGTTAAGTCAGTGAGCATGGTGTTATTAAAGATCAACACAAATTAGATGATGTCAAACATGTTGACAATATTATCCAAATCTCATATTGTCCATGTTTTATTTGTTGTGCAGGAGTTGCTATTATGCAAGACAATCATCTGTGTATAAAGATGTTTTATTTGAAATTTCTGTGTAGATTCGACTGCTAAAGTCAGTGTTTTCGTATTGTTGACAAAGCTGAATAATGCAGTACACTTATTTAAAAATTACTGCACATAATGTAACTTCACTTCAAAGAGAATGGAATATTCTTTTCACTGTTGTGATATTAGCAACATTTTTACAGAAATAGAGCAAATATTTTGTCAACAAAAATTAACAATACATATAATGTTAAACTGAATTACTAATGTTTCCTTTATCAAAAAGAAAATAGAATATTTTTTTGGCTGAAATAATCTGACAATGTGTTTCTGGCTCCCCCTTTCACACTTTGTCATGAGTATTCACTGCATCATACATCCTTTGCATTATATATGGCTCATTCTCTGCAATCATTATGTATCAGATGGGTGCCACTACTGTATCATCGCTATCATCAAATTTCTCAAAACAATCGCCTTTATTCAGCAAGCGATAAATGAAAGCATGAAAATCCTTTGTTCCACAGAGTTGTTGGTACATTCTTAAATAATACATCCTCTACCCACTTTTAATTCTTTTGAAATTCTCAATGTTTGCATTATTATTGCCAGTTATGTTTGCCTACCATCTCAAGGGAAGTAACTCTGAATGCATCGATTTTAGAGAACACTTCATATAGGATTTCTATGAATGCACATATCCAAGCATAACTGGATATAAATCCATTTCTCACACACTGGAATTGCACTTCCCCTTATTAAAGCAAAAGCTGGATCTAAAATAAATTACCAAAAATTGTCTTCGTAAGCAAGAAGAAAATGTTATACACCAACAGGAGTATCCAATTCCAGAAGTGAAATGAATCAAGCGATATTCAAGATGGCATATATATTTGCACTAAAAGCAATTGATGTACAGGCTGTGCACAGCTGAAATGAAAGAATAAACCCCATTCCAGAATGAATTATGATTTTTTTTTTAAAGCTAGAAGTTATAAGCTATATCTGAGTGTTCCAAATTGGAATTTCTGGTAGCCTATCTTAGATGCTGCATCTAAAAAGAGTAAGGAGCTGAAACGAAATACTGAAAGAAACTCCAGTGAAATTTGAAAGTAACAAAATGCAATGGTGGTAATATGACATTTAAAGTATTTTTATTGGTATTTCATTTAAAAGGGGTGAGGTGGGATATTTCTTTTTAAAAAAATCAAAGACTTCTTAAATAATTAATGGGTTTATAGGCAATTTCAAGTGCTTTTCAAGACAGCTGTCATTTTTCAAGGGCTTTTCATGGTGGCTATGAATTCTGAAAATAATTAACATTTAATCTATTTTATATTTTTGAACTTATGTCAAAAAATGGTACACTCCTACATTTATTATGCCGGAGAATGACCTATATATATATGTGTGTGTGTGTATGTGATACATATATATATGTGTGACACACACACATATATACATACATACATACAAACACACACATTAAAATCAAAAGGATTTTAAGAATTCTAAATAATAAAGGAATCACTGCAACATCAATATTTTATGGTACAAAATGTACATTCTATTACTCTATCAATCCTTCAGTTGGGGCACCACTGATGACCTGACAACTAGTTTCCTGCATTCCATTCTCTGCTAATCTTACCGTATTGCTCAGTTTATTCTATTACTCTGTGCAAAAACTCAAAAAAAGCTAATTATAAATGTCAATATTTTGGAAAAATAACCCTCAAGCAAATGATATCATGTCAATAACCGATGAATACAAGCTAGAGGAACAAATTTATCAGGAGAGTTAACTAAAGTTATTAACAATTAAAAATAGCCATAAATCTAAATATTAAGGGGCATGATGTAATTAAAGTAACAATGAAATCTTGTAGAACAAAATGTATGGGATTCAGATGTGTTTAAAACCATCACTAACTAAATAAACTGTCACTAGACATCAATAGGCAGTGATGATTTCCTCTTCTGTTAAAATAACAACAGACCAGAAATAGTAGCATGTAAAATGAAAAAAAATCAATGTCAAAATGTACTCTCTCTTAAGAATACAAGCCTGCAGACTTTGGCTTACTATCAGTATGAGTTAATTCTGGCCCATATCCATAGCAATTAAATTTATCTAACCTACATTAAAATATAAAAAAAACAACTCAGTGCCTGCATATTTACATGTATTTGGTTAACTTTTAAATAAATTGATAAATTAACTTGCTCTTCTGTTGATTCTTTATTTCATCACTTCCTAGCCAAAGGTTGACTAATATTCTCAAAATTTCTAATAAGTAATCTGTATCACACTAAATTGGTATTGTAATTCCTAAAACTAAGAGCGACACAATTTCTTCTCACTGTTAATAGGGTCTCACCTGCCACACTCCCACAATTGCATTACATATCAAAATGGTGAGGATGACAAATGGCTCCACGAATGCAGTCACCTGGTCACTGTCTTCTTCAAACCATGCTAGCACCTATAACAATTCAAACAGAAAAACACAACTCAACAACCAAATAACCAATAACAACTATTCTGTTACACAGTTCTTCATAATCAAAATAAAGCTATTTAGCATTTGACTTTTTTTAGTATAATTTTTCATTTGAATTTCTGCATAATTATTTTCTGTTTTAAATTTAATAAAATAATACATTACATCATTAATAAATAATAATATAACAATTAATTAGAATTCTAAGTTTAGTTTTCATTTGTTATTTTCTATAAAATAATTTTCAACTTAACTTTAAATTAATAACATTTAAATGTAAAATATTTAAATTAAGGATTTAAAATCTAAACATTAATTCATACATTTTAACTAAAAAGAAGGGTAAAATATAAATAAATTACTGTCACAACTTTGTAAAAACTGAGATAAAACAAATTAAACAGCAGTAAAGTGTAGAACACCAACATAAACAAAAAATGGCTAAATGTATTCATTGCTAAACTGCAATTGTATCTTATTTGCATTTTTAAAATGTATTAACAATTTGTGAACTGTCAGTTATTTTATGGGCAACAACAATTTGGACAGACTTCAAAGATTTTGCAAAACTTTTTAAAGTTTTCATTGAGAGTGAGAGAATACTTATTTACATTAAACAACTAAATACTAAATAGTGAAAATACAAATTCCACTCAACACCTTTGTTCTATACATTAGACAAGCTGACACCAGTAAATTGAAAAAAGTAGGGTTAATCTGTTTATTAACATGTATGTTTTATAACTAGTTTTTATATTTTAGAAGCTAGCATAAATTTTACATATTTTTTTTCACACCAAGAGAAGAAAATTCAGGTGAAATTTTTCAGGCACTGTGATGGGATTTTGGACTTGTCTACCACTTTACCAGTACCACTATGTGACTTGTGAGTATACCTTCAGTATAGTAATTAATAGTATTTAACTTTTCATGTAATGATGTATGAGCTGTTGAGATTTTAAAAAATACAGATTATTTAAGTACTTTTTTACTGTCAGTAAACCATTTTGTTTTAAGTTATTAGAAATATTATATTTAATTATTTTAAACAACAGACCATAATCAGTCCATGAACTAACCAATTTCAGCATGTAATTTTAACTTGTTAAAAAAAACAAAACAAAAAAAACCCCTGTAGATTTAGTTGAAGTTTCAATATCAGTATACTGCTTTTGAAACTTTGTTTTATTAAAATGCCTGCAAGAAGATTCACTGCTTCAAGACTTTTCAATGCTGCATATCAAATGTCTAACTTTTAACCAAGTATTATTAAGCAAGTTATCTGTTCAGCAGTTTCTTCTTTTGATCAGTGTTAAGAATTCTGTGAGTGATCAGTATAAAATTATAGCATTTAGTATAATAAATATAATTTACCATATTGACATTGACAAAAATGCTTTACATATAGAATACAGAAACATCTAAAATGCAAAGTCAATGTATAAATTCCATTTTCTTAGCTAAATTAAAATGTATAAACATATGCCTATTTTGTGTACTAATAAAGTAATATTAATAAATTATTAAATTATTTTAAATATGTACCTTGACCACTCTTGAATCAGATGAAAAGTGTAATGCATTTTTTCAATTAAAAAAATACAGCAATAGCTCGATAATATCTTTTATTGAAAAAGAATCTATAAATACTGTCAATCACTGATATTATTAATTTATTATGATAGGTGAGGGTTAACGTTTTCAGCTAAAACTGGCAAATAAATATCAAGCAGCCTAAGCTACAGGATATTATTATTCAAATAAGTTTCGCATTTTCATAACAAAAAGCAATGAAAATAGCTATTGTACATTCAATATTCTTCAGTTCGTTGGTTGAGTTTATATCTGTCAACTTATTACCTGGAATGTCATTTAGTGAATAGTGATCTAGGCATAAATTAAATCAGTCAATGTATTATAATACAACTATTAAATCAATCAAGATACTGATTTTAAATCTGAAATTATGAAAAGAACAAATACACACAAAATAAACCCCAACAAAAATATATTTAAAAAATTTTGTAGTGAAAATGAATTTGTGCAAAATTTACATGATACAGTCTTGATTATTATAATTTATATTGATATTACTAAATCCTATCCAAGTTGAAGTTCTGCAATCAATGCAAAAATAATGAATTTATTATTATTTTAAAAAAATAAATGACAACACAATTTCAATTACAGTATCTGGTTTAAATTTGCTAATGCTAGCAAATGCTCAGTGGAACAATATATGGGCAAGTTTTTACCTCACTCAGTTTTTATGTTTGCCACACAATCAAATTCATTAAATTTATTCACAGTGGTGTCAAGTAAAAAGTTATCAATGCATTATTAAATTATAAATCTGATTAACCATTTAGGTCTACACCGTATATGCAGTTATGCATTCAATTATTAATGTATTAATTTAAAAATAAAAAGAACACCTCGTCTAAGTCTAACAGTAACACTTACAAGATTTGATGGGTGGACTTATTTCATACTTGTTTTATCTTTTTTATGTGTTGGTACAATGTAGGTGATAGCAAGGTTTTGAGGATTTTACTATTGCCAAATACTGAATCATGTGAAATACGGTAACAATATAAATAATAATGCAGTTTATTTCATGTTATATAAAACTGCAGTCATTAATATAACTTATAAGCAACATTATCTTCCTGGAGATATCTTCTCTAATTAGGTAAGACCACTCGCTATATGGAGACTGGAGACAACGTCACTTTTTGACTGAATTCACTCTTTTTCAAAACTGTCTATCTCAGTAATTAAAAGAAAGAAATGGTTGGAAATTGTTTTAACAAATAAAGGAATCTTCCAACGTTAAATATAAGTTTTGTTTGTACATTTGAATGACATATTTATTACGTTTTGATCGATAAACTCACAGTCGGTAAAGCGTACTAAAGTACCCGTGGCGAGATTTGAAAATGGCTTACCGCCGACATCGTTTTTGGGTATGCTCACTTAACGCGCTGTCGCTCTTTTACGATTCAACCAATAAAAATAAATCTTATATCAATGGAAAGCTAAGATAATGACCTTTAACATAAGCATCGGTTGATTTAATTTTTAAAAATTTTTACTGTAGAAAATGATAATCCAAATTATGTGTTATGTTTGACGCATTATAACTTCGAAACCCATTATCATCTGTTCGCCTACTTTATACTGTTGAAAAGGTCATCTTTTGCCCTTTAAAATGGTATATAACATGAACCGGAAGTCTCTATAAGGGAAGTGCGAATGGCAATGAACGCGGGTAACCCTAATAGTTTTATTCGCGCCCATGCCGAAGTTGACGAGAGATCGCCATCTTGGACCACACGTGTATTAAAATGGTTCAACCAGACAACATTCTGCGTAAATTTTAACAAAAACTATTAAATTTCATCTAAATATTGCAACTGTAAAACGATTATTTATTATTTTTAAGTTACGATTTGTTAGAAAGTTTTATTTTGATCATTAACGAGGTTAGCTAAACATCGGCCATTTAAAGTACGGTTGCAAGAGGGTGATGATTTGTTAGGACAAACTGCTTATATTAAAAGCAGTCCTATACAAAAAATACTGGCTGCAAATGATTAAATGATGATTCATGATGAGACTTATTTTTTTAGAAAATATTTTAATTAATCGGCGATATTTTAAATTAATTTTACAAAGCACCAATCCAAAATAAAGAACGACAACTTTTAATGCTGGCGGATTTTTGTCTCTGTGTTACTGTCTGTAGCTGACCAGTACTTTTCATTATTTTATTATAATTCGGGTTTTAAGAAACAATCTAGTAAATGATGAATGAGAATTTGTCATTGAGTGACCGTTCAAGGTAAAGATATATACTAATATAGAAATAAGTGTATGTGTCAGTGAGTGAGTGAATCGATGTATGGTAAAAATTGAGATCAAGACAAGGATGAGTAACATGCTACACACACTACAGTCATACAGTATACACTAATATAGTAGATATATAATAAGTAAAACTATGAAAGACTTTTAGCTTTCAATTTTCAAGATATTTTTAGAATGTAAATGTCTTATATTATGAAACAAATAGACACCTATTAAAAATAAAGATACTAATAATTACAATTGCTGTTGAAGGGAACTAAAAAATAAACTGCAAATAGTAACAACTATTGAACATTGTAACAATGTAAAAGTATTTTATTAAACTAAAAGAGTATCACTATCAGTTTTGCTAGCTTTGAACTGTTTTTAAAATTGTGCTGTTCTTAATACATTGTTAATAAATAATTGACAATTAATGAATTATACAACTTTGTCAAATAGTAACTCACTAACTGCAAATAGTAACAACTATTGAACTAACATTGTAACAATGTAAAAGTATTTTATTAAACTAAAAAGAGTATCAGTTTTGCTAGCTTTGAACTGTTTTTAAAATTAATGTTCTGCTCTTAATACTTTGTTAATAATAGAATTAAAATCAAAGCAGCATCTGTTCATAAGTTTATCATATGTGTACACAAATATGGGTGTATCAAAGTATATTTATGCATATGTGTGAATGTGTCTAAATCCACAAGTGAAAAGACATTAAAATTAAATAAATCAACTAACTAGTTATTGGCAATGCAGTTCATAACATTAACAAGCAAAGAAATTGACTGAACAGGATTTACAGGGCTGATATAGGTACACAAATGGATAGTTCATGTTATGATATATGGTGAGCATTATTCAACTTATTCGTTATTGCTAAATACATGCACATAAGTATGCAAAATATAATTTATGACTTTATTTAGGTTAGAATGATCATGCTGTCAGTTATAGAAATTAGAAACACTGTATTATAATAATAACTGTTTCGTTTGACCTATTTTTCTCTTCAACAAGTGAACATTATGTGCGATTGTATTGCAAAAAGCTATATTTTTCATATGTTATATTTATTATTTCTAAATCTATTAAACAAGATTGTCTAAAACTTCACCCTGGAAATGTCTATACTCCAAAGAGCAAGTATACCAAATCTGGATGATGTATATGAAGTAGTTTTTGTTTTACAAGACTCCAAAAGAGACATTCTGTTTTTGACCACTTGCCGTTTGAAATTTTGAACAAAATGCTATTTTGAGAGGACTGTATTTCATTTTCTATGCATCTGTGATCCTTAAAAAAAAATCAGCAGTATAATTGTGTTACAGAGAGTTGACATAGCAAAGATGAACTGTGTATGTTTCATAGTTTTTGTTTTGTGGTCATTTCAAAAGGGGGTTTCGTGAAATCTGAGTTTTTCTGCAATTTACATCAAACTTTGAACTGTCATAACTTTTTTTCTATTAAAGCTAGAGCTCCAAAATTTTGTATACAAACTTACTTTGAGGTACATAACATAACCTGTAAATATCAGCTTATTTGGCCAGACTTCAAAATTTGAGTGGTCTTACCTACTCTAATTATCCTCTATTAAAATTATGCTAATAGAGTACTATTTAATTTTTTTTTAAATGTGCATACTGACATAATAACAGTAATAGTAATAGTTAGTAATACTAGATAATAATTGCAGTTAAAGAATTTGCACTTCACTACTTACTGAATTAATTATTTTCACTACAATTCAATATTATTATACTATAGTTCGAATAGTACAAAAAGTATGCATGTCAATATATATTTAAATTATCTAAATGACAAAAAATAGTGTCAATTAATAACAAAATTTATAAATTAACATTACAGTGTTTAATGTTATTAACTTTATTTACAAGTACTGGATTAAATAGTAATGGCGTATTTAACACAAAGTATTAAATATTATTGTTATACCTAGTATCAAAAACATACCATATTTAGTACATGTATTTCTGTACTAACTTACTAAGTATGCAATGTCACTTTCTTTATGAAGTCTCAAAACATATGCTTAGTTGGCTATTTATACATTTTCAATCCATATACCTGACAACTTTAACTTAAAGTTAACACTATTTTAACAAGTCAATATTATACTATAGTTCGAATAGTACAAAAAGTATGCCTGTCAATATATATTTAAACTATCTAAATGACAAAAATGATGAACTTTGCAAAATTAAAATCCAAAGCCTTTCAAGTTTCATTCAAAGATGTTATCATTGCTAAAATATTAAGTATTACAATATATGTAGTATAATGCTGGTTATTTATAATTATATGTGATTGATTACCAGCTTATAATCTGTCAGAAAAACTAATACTATATAATACTAATAGTGCAGTAAATTATAAATAATATTTCTACTGATGCTGCAGTTCTTTGCTTGCTTTGTTTTATTATGCAAAAATGAAAAGGTCTAAAATACATGATATTGCTACGTGAGTATTATTATAATTTAAATATAATATCATAAATAAATAAATAATAAAACTGTATGATGCAATCAACAGTATAGTAACAAAGTGCTAAATCTAAACATTAAGACAATAACTAAATAGATAATTAGTGAATTAGT
Organism: Sinotaia quadrata; assembly: GCA_028829895.1. Lineage (NCBI taxonomy): Eukaryota > Metazoa > Mollusca > Gastropoda > Architaenioglossa > Viviparidae > Sinotaia > Sinotaia quadrata. Next base: position 88,333,575 of record CM054183.1, on the reverse strand, counting down.
GGTAAGAGTACTAATACTGTAATACTAATACTTTATTAAAATAGTACAATATTTAACTGAATACTACTTTACTAGACTACTGATGAAACTATTACACAGGTTTTAATTTAATAACAAGATAAATTGTATGTCCTAAATCAACAATTGAAAATTATTATAATTAATTACAATTTTAGTAATATAACTTATAAGCAAAATCTTTAAAACCCTGTGCTCTCAAACATATCAATAATTATCAACAATTTATATCACATTAACCTAATTCCTGTCCTCTAGATATATTCCATAAATTTAATTCCTATTCAGAATATCTTGTTAGAAACAAGAAACAATGCTATGTTCATGTATTTAAATAATTTTGTGCACTTGTTGCACAGAAACTGTGCAAAACTAGTTTACTTACAGAAATGAGAAAAATGCCTTATTTAGTTATTATTATATAGTATACTATTAGCTATGTGACTATTCTCTTTACTATTAGAATTTAACAAGGTAATAATATAATTATAAAGTATATGAAATGGTAAACAACCTATCTGTGCATAAAAATTAAAATTTAAAAACAAGATTGGTTGTCAAATTACTGAAATACTTTTAAAACTATTATACATGCAAAATAAAGAAAAAGTGTGGCTTAGTTTATGATGTTGTCCACTAAGATTGTTAATCTTTCATCATTTTTATTAATTTTAATATTCTGCGCAAGTTATTTTTGGTTAGTTTCACAACACCAAAAACTGAAAAGATTTCAATGATTTGCTGAAGACTGAGAATCTTCTGGTCCTGTTTTAGATAGTAGTTTTCCGGGGTTTTTTTCCCAACCTCTGTATAAAATATTTTCAACTTTAAAAAAACACTTTGCATCATGAAGATCTTAGGAATCTGTACCATGTACGATCTGAAAGATGCAAATCAGTCACACACCTTTGTTTATATATTTAAATGTTAACTTTCTTGTTGCTCAACTTTTAGCAATGGCTAATAATTTTATTTACAATAACTGAATAAGGACCTATTAATAACATGACAAAATGGTTGACAATGTACTATGCACTAATGCAGACTGAATTGAAAGAAGGGTAGCGGAAGAGAGCACAAAAAAACTTCTAATTTTGTTACTAAACCAAAGCACCACACAATAATTCAAAATACGCCCTAAAAATTTTACTTTCTTCAGACATTTTTAAAATAGTAAAGAAAACTGAATGTACACACACTTAAAAAGATTCTAATCAAAGCACAAATCATGAAAAAATCAAATATTAATTTCTTTTAAATAATTATTATTGTTAAGTAAAACACATAAATGACATCTAGTTATATAATTATAAATATTTCATCCCACACATGAACAATCACTAATTTATGCTATAGTACCTTTGCTATATTTGGGGAACTATCTGACTGAGTGTGAGGCCTAGTCACTGACCTCATCAATGAACAATAGGGTTTAAGACTGAAATGAATGATAATGGTAGATACAATTTCAACTCAGCCATCCACTCAATGATTCAATACCAGAATTTTACTGAAAGATATTGAAATCTGGGTAGATATGCAGAACTTTACATGTATACATATATAAATAAATCAACATTGCTTCTTTCTTTCTTAGTCACAAATACTTTAACATTTAATGACTGCCATCAACATGTATCTTTTATGAAGATAAACAATGATTAATGTTTATCAGTACTTTGAAATGTATGTTCATCTTTCAAGAGATCTAAGAGCACAGACTAATTTACTAATTACAACTTGTTACCAACACTAAAACTTCAGTGGATTTCACTTGCTACTGAAAAGTATTCTAAGATGTTAGTTGTTACTGAGATAAATTTATAAAATGATGGCATGGCTACAAAATGATTCTTAAACTTTAAAGTAACAAATTTTAAAAGTTATTTTAATAAAAATAGGAATGAAAGTAAAAGCAATAATAATTATTATGCAAGTCAAATTAGACAGAAAGGGGTAATCATACTTCAACAAGACTAAGATTTTATTATATCAATCTATTCCACATGAAAGTTTGAAACATAACCACAGACTCACTCAATACTCCTTCCTCCTAAAGCTATAAGAAAATTAGAAAATCAATTTAGACTAATTCATTCAGTCACCAAGTCAGCAAAGTCACTGCTTAAATTAAGTGATTCATTTAGTAAATCAAATTTTCTTACTAAAAACAAGAAATATTACAATTTCCAATAGTAAAGAACATATAGGTCATTCGTTGATTCAGTGCTTCTAAATTATATATATTTTCAATTAGTTTACAATTTATAAATCATTACTACAGTATTCCTCAATTTAGCTTTTTATATTTTAATACCTAATAAAAATCCAAATGAATAAATATACATAGAACTCTTAGCTCTGTCTGCTATATATCTCACAGATTGTGCATGTATTGCTGTACACAGTGTAAAGCGCAACTGAACAAATATGAACTAGCCCACTAGTACTACAAAATGAATAGGGACCACACATCAAAAACAGATCTAAACATTTTTGTCATGACATACTTCAAAGTATATCATACACAACTAATATATAGAACACTTATGACACACTGTAATTTGTGTACCCAGAAATATCAGGGGCTATGAATCAATATATCCTGCCTGTCACATCAGAACAGTGTCAGAGGTTTACCTCCAATAGGTCCAAACAGAAATCCAAATAACTGTAGAATGTAATCAGCAGCATATACTAGTAGAAATACAAATAGCTTCAGAAAAGTATTCAATAATATACACTACCTATAGCTGCAAAACATCTGTTGACTGTTATTGTTAATGAAATTGGCATTAGCAGTGATAAGAATACTGCAGGCTACCAAAGAATGGATGAAAACCATCTCACTATCACTAAATTCTTTTAATTATCTTTTACATTAAATTATGTGTTGATGAATTCAACATTAGAAGACTATACTACTAATTTTGGAAATATAAAGTCTCTCATTTAACTGTTGTCTTGCTATTTTCATAAGTAATGCGATTTGAAAGCTTAAGTATGCATGTGTTTCTAATGCCTGGTTTTTATATTGCAACAAAATTCAAACATACTTTAGTATTTCAGATTAATACTATAACAGTGTACTCTACAATTTTATGAGCATTAAATAAGTTTATGAAACACTTTTATATACTTGTATATGTATTCTTTTACACTATGGAGCTTTTAACCCCCATTGATTTTGAATAAAGTTTTAACACATAGGCCTATTCTTTATAAAAGTAAAGCTTTATGCATACACCATATGTCTTAATCTTGCAGTAGTGTACATGTGCATTTACTTCATTTATTGGTTGTGGTTTGTCTTAGAAAAATAAGATTAAAGGCTGAATGTACTCACTATTTGCTTTAATCATATTTGCCATTTGATTTAGAATTGATCACATTCTTAAATCTATATTCTATATCATATGAATTCAAGAAGTCTAAATAAAAACTAATTAATTTAAATACTCTTTAAATAATAAATACTATTAAATTAAAAAGTCAACTATAGTTTTCAGTCATTTCTGAATATAATATTAAAACTAAAACCATAATTATAGTGTAAAAGTGGTAATTCGGGTCCACATAGAAACTGAATTAAAGGAGGCTTGTGCTCTCAAGGGAAATAACTAGAATACTCTAGAAGTCTAGATAGAGCCTCTTATACAGTTGTAGTAGACTAGTAGTAGTACGGTACTTACGAATGATATTACAGCTGCTAAAAGAAGAATTTTCACCAAAAGATCGTCAAATTGCTCCAAAATAAGTTCCCACAGTGGTTTACCTGTTAGATAAGTGTTAATAAAAGGAACATTATAATAAAATACAAAACTACATATGCGAAGTCACGAAACAAAATCGATTTGTCTACGACATAAAAATGTCATAAGCGACTCGCGATACGCGTGTTCAACAAAAAGCAAAGATAATCGACTCACCTTCTTCCGCCGGCAGCTCTGAAACAGAAAGATAAGACAAGGAGTTAAAAGGTTATGTTCACCTTCAGACAATCTTCCATACAGAAAAATAGATCACAAGAATAAGTTTTGTTTAAAAAATATACATTATTTCAATTATTAATAATATCAAAAGCCCGTTGACACTCATGGTGTGGCCGCCATCACCAAATATCGTCATCTTTTATGAGTAACGATAATTTATAATCAAACTTTGACAGAAAATAAATTAATCGAAACTCACCGTTTGGTCCATACTTTTCGAAGTTTTTCTTTACTTGTTCTTCGGTCAATCCAACATTTTCATCTACACCAAAATAAGCTAAGACTTCTTCAGTTGTTTTTGTGAATGATTGATCCATCGCACGGCGTGGCTCGATCTTTCAGTTACTCCTTGTCACCTGCGGTTCATAAATACACTGAAATCTGAAGATGACCCGTAGATTTAAGTATCCTTCGCCGGATGGTCAGTTCCAATAAACGAAAAATAGCTCGAGCCAGTGAAATATCCCCAGTAATGCGAATCCTGTACTCCAGCTGAGAGCGTTCCTCCCGATCTTGCTAGCGAAAAAAATGAACAGCTACTGTTGTACTCCGCAAAAAGGGGGGAGGGTCGCTCTCGTGCGTCAAGAGACTACAACCGCAGCAACTGTGGCTAGATCACTGCTTCAGCACAGACCGAGGAAGGCATAAACTTTGTCTAGGAGTGTATACTGCGTCTGCAAAGGGTAGAGAAGAGAGTGGAATCACAGGTAAGATCGTTCGACTCGCGCAGCAGTTGATCCTAACACCCCGATACCTCAATATGGAACAGTCTCAAATCTATTCGCCAGCACGTGTAGAGCCCAATGTGGTGAAAGGCGATTGGCTGAGTGGCGTTGCTCCAGTTAGCCAGCGTTGCAAGCGGAATGACGTCAATAGGGTATTGCACTACAAATTCCGTACTATTTTTATGCTTCGCGAACACGTTATGGACAAAAGAGGAACCATTCGGCGGTCTGAAGCTCCAAGATTTTCATAACCTCCAACACCGAGTGCACACTGCTGCCAGATTTTGCTGCTGCTGCTGGCTGCACAAACGTGCTGCACACCTAGTAGATAAGGAGCCTATTCCCGTAACCTGAAGGGCACTCCGATTGTCTTTACTGACAGCACATCTTAGTGTAACTAAGAACGCGCGGTTGCTGTAGAAACGCGGATGGTTACAAATGACGGAACGTAAAAAGCGTTCTGCACCTAACATCATATGTCATTTATGACACAACACACCTACCGTAGTTCATTTTATGTGCACGTAGTTTCAGACTATTGAGATCATAATGCATTTTATGATATGTGTTGACCGAATCGATCAGTAGTGACCCACTTAGGTGGGGGTGCCATCCGAATTCACCCCCACCTATGTGGGGGTGAATCCGAACTCGTGACCTGTGAATTGTTGATCTAAGCCATACATCGATTGTTTAGATTGTATTGATCTATCTATCTATCTTGTCTTAATACATGTACACATTTAAGTGACCGTCCTAGCGATGGACACTTTATCATGCTCAGAATCATTCAACTGGGTATATACAACTCTTTGTGATTTAGGCTGGCCACAAGTGGATATATACAACTTTTTATGATTTAGGCCGGCCAAAGTGGATACCTACAACTTTTTCTGATTTAGGCTGGCCACATTTGTGATTTAGGTTGACCACAAGTGGAAATAGATAACTATTTGTGATTTAGGCTGACCACAAGTGGGTCAAGTATTTGTGATTTAGCCTGGCCACTAGTGCATATATAAAGAGGGGCAAACAAGCAAGCAGATAGATAGACAGACAAACAGATGGATAGATAGATAGATAATGTAAAAATAAATTTTGAGCAAATAAGTAGTTAGTTCAGGACTGCACAAGAAAATAATAAAATAATATAGACTATCCCTGTGTGTGCCTATGAGAGAGAGAGAGAGAGAGAGAGAGAGAGAGAGAGAGAGAGAGAGAGAGAGAGAGAGAGATCAAATTTTATTTCATTTATAAGAATAAATTTTTGGCATCACTGTCGATAATCTTACTCTATGTTTTGTCTATATGTGTGAGTAGATAGACAAGCCATCTGCAAAATCAATGAATGATGAAAACGGACGTAACACTACCCTTCAGCAACCATATCAGTCACACAAATCTCAAAGGGCAATTGAAATAATTAACACATTTTAATTCAAGGTTAATTCACACACACACACACACACACACACACACACACACACACACACACACACACACACACACACACACACAAAACACACACAAAGGTCACTGAATTTCTGATAAACCATTTTCTTGTACATGTTCACTTCACAACCAAACGACTGTGAACACTTGGAAGTGGAATTTAGCATGTTACTCCAATTTATCCGATACAACCAATCACTTTATAGGACTTCAGAAAGCACTCTTTTGAGGGATTGTTTAATCTAATACATCACAGTTAACTGACCACTAAATTCAATACAGCTCAGTTGGCACTGCAGCTTGCACTGTCAAACAGATAGATAGATTATTTAAAACTTTGACACTAGAATTTTTCTTTCCTTTATGCATGAAGTTGAGTTTCAAAATCTATTCCCAAATGGTGGGGAATTTACCAGCTGACACCCTCTTAATCCTGCCTCGAGATTAGCTAGCTTGGGACTCTGATTATTTGTACTTTGAAATCCCATCAGACGTGAACATATGATACAGTTATATTAGTAACGATATTTTGCCTGTGATTAAGAAGCTATCTTTTTTTTTAAAAATGTCATTTCATTCAAATATCAAACATGTTTTTTTTCAAAATCTCCTGAGGCAACGCGTATTAATTCATTGTCATTGGAGTCTAGACAATATATACTTTCTGGACTTAATATTTTTTTATTTTTAATTTCGAATCATTCTCTCTCTCTCACACACACACACACACACACACACACACACACACACACACACACACACACACACACACACATCTCATCCATACACCATCCTTTTCTCTCTCCTTTTCTGTCCCTTCTATCTTTCACGCACGCACGCACGCACACACATACGCATGTGACGAGAGTGACGTATTAAACAGTAATAATTTGTATCTATAGCAATTTGATTTCACGATCAAGTCTGAATAGTATCATCACTATTGAGAAAACTTCAATTAACTAATAATACTTTTAATTAAATAAATCAGTATCAGTTTTCCATTTATTTCAGCTACCAGGACTAACACCCTCTCCGCTGCGCAGTAGTTTTTTTTTCCTGATTTTTTTTAGGTTGTTCTTGTTATTGTTAGTGCTATTTACGTTTTGTTTAGTTGTTTGTTTGTGCTTTTTTTTTCTATCATTTTTCTTTTATTTCATGATGTGACGAGATGGTTAGATTTGGTTCAGGACCTCGACTTCAAATTAATTAATTGGCAGTAAAATGCATGAACGCACACCGAGCCGGAAACGCTGGGGTTTGGTTTTCAGTGGATTTCTGTCAGTTTTAGCTTGATCGTCCATCGTTGGCACCACTTTCACTGGCTGTCTAGTCTGTGTGGCTCTACTTTCACTCGAGCTGATAAATTAAGTATATCTGGCTATCTAGTCCGAGTTTGGCTCCACTTTCACTCGAGCTGATAAATTAGGTGTATCTGGCTATCTAGTCTGAGCTTGGCTATCTATTATTCATTTGAGAAGTTAAAAGTTACAATAAACCAACTGACGACTTCTCAAGGCAAATCAACACAGATTGAAGATGTTCTTTTTCTAATTTTCTCTTACTTTAACTTATTTGACCTTTCATCTTTCCTGACCATTCCCAAAAGGCATTTCATTTTCCCAAAATATGACATTTCATTTCCCCTAAAGCCTTTTCAGTTATGCTATTCAATGTTTGTGTTCCAGTTGGATCTGTCGACTCTGATATGTTTTGAATTTTGTTTTAATAATAATTTAATGGTTTTGTTGCCTTGGTGATTTGAAATTATGTTCCTGTTGTAGGTGGCGAGATTATTTCTCATACATGGTTTGCGGCAACATTCGTTGTAAAGTATAGGTGCATCAGCGACCTTAGCGCAACTTCACATTTCTACAGAAATTCGTACACCAGGCTGAATGCCGGGTGCAAGCTGAACTTAATCTCAACTATAATCCCTAAACCCACATAAAGACGTAAGTGATGCAACAACATTATTGACCCTGTAATACCTCAGTAAGTACCATACGTATAATACCTCAATAAACACTACAAGTACAGTACCTCAATAAACACCATAAGTATAATACCTCAGTAAACACCACAAATACAGTACCTCAATAAACACCATACGTACAATATCTCAGAAAACACCACAAGTACAGTATCTCAATAAATACCATACGTATAATACCTCAAAAAACACCACAAGTACAGTACCTCAACAAACACCATACGTATAATACCTCAATAAACAACAAACGTATCGTGCCTCTTTGAAAGTCATACGTTTGATGCCTCAATAACCATCATACCAATAACACCCCAACCACCGTCATACACACTACAGTGACTACACTGACTGTACTCTGAGCGCAAGCGACTTAGCCTCCATGAAGACGGTACGGTTGATCGATGTTAAGATGTTAACTGTTCGTGCATCCAATCTCAGAGGCGTATGAGAAGTATTTTCTGGCCCCTCCACCGTCTGGAACCGCAGCCAACAGTTCCTGTCAGAGTGGACGATGTCAGTGCTGGGTTACTCTGCCTCCCCCACCCCCACCAACCCGACACCTGGCAGAGAGGAATGAATGCCCGACACACAGCTAAAACAATATGTAGCTTTCAATGTGCGGGATCGCTTGCGAAGTGCGTCGCAGAATGTCGGTCACTGGGGCTGAAGGTCACGGTAAGTCGCTCTAGTGACGCTTGGAAACAGATTGTGAAGTGGGTCAAGAAGAAAATAAACTTGTATACGCTCTCAGATATTCTCCATGACCACTCCAGTGAAATGAATGCGTGAACAATCAAAAAAACAGTGTGTGTGTGTGTGTGTGTGTGTGTGTGTGTGTGTGTGTGTGTGTGTGTGTGTGTGTGTGTGTGTGTATGTGTGTGTGTGTGTGTGTGTGTGTGTTATTCAGGACATAAATTAGAACTCCCTCTACAATCAGCAGACATTTTCCCGAACTGTGATGCTAGCGCCACCTAGTTAAGGATTGTGATTTAATTATTAATTAATCACATTCACTAATTATAAGTAGGGCTGCCCATTTTAACGATTAATCTTCCGATTAATCGCTAAGAAATTTTAATTTTAAATTTCAACTAATTTATTCCATGACGTTTACATTTCAACTAATTTTCTTCCTTACTGAAGCAATGCCGATATTTAGTTGCACGGGAAGTTTATATTTGTTATTATTTTTCTACTGCCAAAATGGTCGATTCTAAGATGAAATATTATAAACCAGCTAAAAGTAAATTGGGTGACCATTTTGGTTTTAAAGTAGACGATAACAACAAAGTTATTAATGGTGAGAAGGTATAAACAGTTTTAGTTTTTTTTTTATCTATTAATTAATCGTTAATTGTTGTAAGATTAATCGTCAAAGAAATCATTAATCGTTAACAGCCCTAATTACAAGTGATGAGAATCTTAATTTATGTTATTAATAATTCTCCAGAAGACACCACTTATCTCTCTCACTTGGTGGATATGTGGGCGCTGTAAACGTTTTCTCTCTTTCACAACATTAAAGACAAACATTTACAGTCATACAATATTTCCGTAGGGGGGAAACTTCTTACCAAAAGAGAATATAAATCCATCTTTTAATCTATATTTAGTGAGCCACCATGCACCCTCCAACACACGGGCTTTCAATATATGTAAGAAGGTCAATAAATTTATTAAATTAACAATCAAATATAAAACATATGAATATAGTCAAAAGAGTGTTGGCATTTACATCATTCACAACAATGTTCACTTAATACTGGTCAATTGTTCAGTTTATCCTAGCATAGACATAAGCAGTCAATAACTTAAATATATAATCAAGTTCATGGGTATCATCACAGAAATGAGAGTGGTTGTAGAGAAATAGTTAAAGTCAATTCACATAACCTGTTTAAAGATGGCAGCTGTCACTGGCACGTGTTTCATAGTCACACAGTTTACAACGTCCCATGTGCCCCTTCTAGAGGCACATTACACACTGTTCCAGAATCTTCAACACACTCTCCAAGCATGCTGTAGAGAATCGTCCTGAATTTCACATACACTATCAAGCACATCCGGAGGAATGTTCTTGATTTTCCATGTGTGTTTACTCAAACACCACAAGGAACATTCAAAATAATCTCCATGAATTCTCGAGAACAAACTCAAGCCACTATTTCCGCCATGTTGGGACTCGAATGGAATTCACAGGAATCAATTTACAGCAACCTTTTTACTGATAAGTTGATGACATTGCCAGATTCACACATCGACGTAGCCATGGTAGTAAGATGTGACAAAAGTAAAGCTAAAAGCCTGCTCTGCTCTGCAAAAGTCAAATCAAGGGCAGCACTAAGTTTCAGGCATATTTCATCTCTAAATTCCTTTCTCTTTTACAAAATTCTCAACTTAAAATCCTGCAACAATTTTGCTAGCCCGATACACACACAGAATAAGAAATATAGCATCAGTCAACATTCACAAGTATAATTTACAACATAGTCAAATTATAGAACATATAAAACAATGGTTCAATTACATAAGCATTATCAAATTCAAATCATAGATAAATTGCTAACATGTATGAAATGTTATAAGTCTATTCTTCCTTTATCAGTCAGTTAACTTACCATAAGCTAACGATCGCCTGTATCAGTTTATGATTCGAGTTATGTTCAAATTCAAAGTAATTAAAGTAGAGTACTTCTTTGACAAAGAAACTTCCGGTCCATCCCATTGGATGAAATGTTATGAACAAGTTTAAGACTATTAGTCAGAGAAACTACTCATCCAGTTGGAACCAGTTTGGTTGCATCAGCAATTTTCTAGCATATTCTCAACTCAAGTTGTTTACTCCAATTCTGACACAAAAATGCCATCATAAAGAGTGCCCAAGGTCGGGTCACTTTGACAATTTAACAATTTATATAGCAATGACGTCAGGACATAGGGATAGGCAAATTTACTCCGCCACACAAACTATACTTTTTTCTTCATTTTGTTGTTGTCTCACTGCTTCCATCACTTTCTTCACATCTCTCTCTCTCTCTCTCTCTCTCTCTCTCTCTCTCTCTCTCTCTCTCTCTCTGGGTTAACATGAAAAGTTTAATATTAAACAGGTTGTTTTAAGATCTTCTCAGTAATTTTCACCACAAGTATACTTTTGTTAAACTTGCGTCTTTGGCAAGGTGTGTTTGTTTTTTTGTTTCTTTGTTTCTTTTCTTTGGTTTTGTTGTGACTCTAATACGAGTTAGAGGTGCCTCCTTTTTATTGATATGATTGCCAGTATTATTTATTGCGTTATTATGTATATAGTTGTGTGTGGAGTATGTGTGTGTGTGTGTGTGTGTGTGTGTGTGTGTGTGTGTGTGTGTGTGTGTGTGTGTGTGTGTGTGTGAGGAAAAATCCTTGATCTTCTCTCTATCTTTTCTAACCTTTACTGCTCTCCCTTCCTTTCTCTCTCTCACGCTTTCTAATTCATCTCCCTCTATTTTATCCTGCTCTCTCTTTCCTTTTCATTCTTTCTATCCCTTTCTTTCTTCCTCTTCTCATTCTTACTTCGATCTCTCTCTTTCTCTAACTCCACTTTTATCTCCTCATTCGTTCCCCCCCCCTCTCTCTCTCTTTCCTTCTTCGTCTTCAATTTGTTCTCATTGTTCTCATCCTTCGCATCTCTCCCTTTTCTTTCTGCTCTCTCTCTCTCTCACTCTCTCTCTTACTCCGCTTTTATTCCTTCTCTCTCTTTCCTTTCACTCCTCCTGCTCTCTCTCTCTCTCTCTCTCTCTCTCTCTCTCTCTCAGTATCTGTTCTTTTACTCCTTCAGTCATATTGTGACGAAATGAGACCCGGCCGCAAAACTTTTATTCATCATTTAGAGTTAGATTGTAGTGGGCTAGAACATCCTGTCGGACTGTCGAAAGCGGACGCTATATAACCTTTACGTCTCCCTCATGCGTGGAGCAGTTTGGATACCAAACCCCTCCCTTTCCCCCACAACCCCCTCACCCAGCGCGAAAGCGGCGGAAGCCGGAAGCGCCCCCTACACTCAATCAATCATGCGTGGAGACTGGCGATCCTGATCCAGCTTGGGAGGTCTAGGACCCTAGGCAATCAAGTTGTAATAAATCGCCAGATATTTAGCCTGGCTGACCACGTGAATGTCTCTATTCGCGCCGAGAATCCTCTCAGAATCTCAGTGCCGAGAACAGCCGCTGGTCGAGCGGCAGTGCCTAGAACCCTCTCCAGAAGGAAACTAGTAAAAAGATCCTTTATTTTTATGCCGAGAAAGGTCATGTACAAGTAGCTGTGATAATAATTATGCTAGCGTGTACCAAGTGTATTCCTTTATATATTATGTATCTGTTCGTTATTTTAATTCATCCTTCTCTATTTTTCATCTTTGTTCACTTGTCATCTGTCTTTCCCTATGATTTTTCATCTATGAGTGACATGCTTTGGTGTGTTGATGCTACTCCACTGTTTACTTGGTACTCAGGGACTGTCAATTTATGTGTTGTTGTTTCGACACTTTATTCACTTTATATACCACATCTATGCCATCGGCATTCTATTTTTCTACTACGACTTCTACCCCTACGAGTTACCCATGTTTCAGGCGGCGGCCGACACGGTCCTCTCAACACAATTTTACAATTAGACGGAAAAGCCCACAGCCTTCACCTCACGCCTCTCTGGCCCGGGACGCGAAATCGCCTTACCGCCTAGCTCGGCAAGTCGAAAATTCAAAATATCCCGGACTCTTATCTTTATCGTGCAAAGTGAACACTGTCTAACTACTGAACACTTAAGCCGCGTTCCGTCACTGCGATTCTTTCACGCCACCTTTGCTTATCGTATAAAGTTATTTTATTTTATTCTCTAAGCACTTGAGTAATTGTGTTTTACTTCCTTATTAAATGTTATCTTTGTCATCGTATTTATGTCAGATCGGGATTGCGGGGTCTCGTCGCAAGCCGTTTGGTAGTTGTAACGTTTCAGATGTTATTTAGACTAAGTACTCGTGACACGTGACCTCGCTGAAGTGCGAGTGTAACGTGTGGTTGGCCACGTTAACGGTTTTAAGTATTTTCATAACATCTTCAAAGACCTTCACCCACCACGCATATATCTTTCTTTCTCAAACTGGCACTGTAATGTGTAACCTTGTAGTGTTCGAACGCTTATCAGAAAGCGCACCGGAAGGTCGGAGACTATTATTTTTGAATTGCTTGGAAACGTTGACCGAGGTTGTGCTCGATCCTTGCAGCAAATCGATGATTCCGACACAGGTTTTTGCTCTCCATCGCGGTCATGCGGCGTCTCTGCTCTGACGTCATTGGTGTTAGGCTTCGAGTGGAGTTAGGCATCGAGTGAGCGAAGACTATGCTCTGACATCAGTGGAGTTAGGCATCGAGTGAGCGAAGACTATGCTCTGACATCAGTGGAGTTAGGCATCGAGTGAGCGAAGACTATGCTCTGATGTCAATAGTGTTAGACATTGGGTGAGTGAAGAATATGCTCTGACGTCAGTGGTGTTTAGAAATCGAGCAAGTGAAACCTGTGCTCTGGCTTCACTGGTGTTCAAGACTGCACACCTGCGACTGAACGCTACTTCGGCCAAGTGAATCAATGACTGAGGTCTGATTATATTACCGCCACTCGACCTACTTTGAATTCAATTTGACCTAGTGTGTCCGCCCTAGCCGACATCAAACAACGTAACCGCGGTCATGGTATCAATCACCATGGCGACATGTAGTCAGTAACTTCGAGCCACGCATCGCGATTTTCCCCAAGCATTGATTTATTAATCTATTATTGGTTTTTATCAAGCTCTAAGAAAGTGTCTTCATCAAAAAACGCGAGTTTCTCGAAAGGCTCTATTTGACGTGATTGCATGAAGCTGGCTAAAAGCGACCAATACTGTCTTACAGTAATCGAACGTTTACTGTATCAGGTTCAAATCTTCTGATCTTCCTATGACTGGACCAGTCTGTTTGCCGACAATTAGGGTGGGTGCCCGTTAGGTGTGCACACATTGATCATTTTAATTCTTAGAGGGTGAGTGGTTAAAAGACTGAACGCAGCCTAGACTTGACAACGAGCACAAGCGTTAGCACCGAACTCTCTCGCTCAAGTGACCTGAGGTTCGACTCCGGCACGAGTCGTAAAACTTAGCCGCTTCTTAGCACAAGATGGTGGGTTTTATGTTTCATCTTTCGGACGATAAATTGGGTCCCTTGTGCAGAAGGCCGCTCCACGTTACAAAGACCATGAGAGTCCAGCATCGAAAAGCGTTTGACCACTGGCCGTCGAAAAATGCACCCACAAAAACTAGCAAACGTCCACTGAAGTCCTCGCTTGTACCCGGCTGCGAAATCAACGAATCAGGACATGGAATCGAAACCCAGTTCACGCAGACTTTGAATCTTCGGTGAAGTGTGTTTGAACAAAACGTACTTTCACCTCACCCAGTGAAACTCCTCAACCCTGCTTCTCTCCCTTCCCTGTCTCGTACTAAATTGAACTTTATTTCATAAGTAAGCTAGGGTAATTTGACTGTCAGGTTTCAAAACGTAAATGCACTGTCATTGTGGAATGAAAGTATGAATGCTGCCGTTGTCATGATAATAATTATTGCTTACTTTCTCTTTTTTTTTTAAAAGAAAAAATATTTATTATATATACCCAAACTGCGAAAGTTTAAAACCTGTTTGCCCTCCACGCTGACGTATCCAAAGAACCGTTCTGAGACAAAGCGACACTTGTCTTCTCGAACGTTTCTGTTAACTACTGTTGTGATTAATGCACATTAGGGTAGGCAACTCTGAACCATTTTATCGTTGTAAAGTTTTAATATTGATTAAAAGATTATTTCCACGACCTGAGATTGTTTAATAACTGTTTTATGTAAATAGGCACTCAAATAAATGATGACCTATGCTAGTGGCTCTTGCGCCTTTAATACGAAGAGCTGTGTGAAAATCAATAGCAAGCAAAGCACAAAAAATACCGCTTGCTGTTGAAGCTATTATTCATTAATTGCCAAAGCGAATGTTGTAGCCGCAAAAATAAATAAACAATACCCCACTCAAGAAAAAAAAAAACGAAACAAAAATCAAACAAACAACAACTCCACTTCTGACTGAATATTTATGAGTTGCAGGAGAACGGATTGATGCTGTTGATGTCACAGCTTGAGACAGCAAAATAATTAGTGTCATCCTGCATCAATGGTCGCCACCATAATCGTCACATTCGTCGTTGTTATTGTCGTCGTGATGACATTGGCGCATCATCGTTTTCGAACTGCGAGAAAAAAGCCAATCGATATTCTCCTCTTTCCTGTTTTCATCGCCGTTTTCATCGCCGTTTTCACCATAATTAAAATTCAGACGTTAAATTCAGTCATCTTTGTAATGGATCAATTATCGGCGTCATTACCATTGATATTATCGACAACTCAGACCCTAAAACAGTCATCTTCACCGTGAGTCCGTCAGTTCAGTTTTAACATCATCGACAACTTTGCACAGCAACAACCAGTTTTCATCATCGTCGTCGTCGAAAACTGACATCATAAAACACAGTCACAAGTTATCCTGAGATATAGTCCATTAGTATCATTGTCGTTATCGAAATCGTCTTGAATAAACCCTTAAGCAAATCATTTTCATTATGAGTCACAAATCATTTGAACATCAACATCATCAACAAACTGGACTGCAAAACAACTGACAACCGAGGTCTGAATCAGTCGTCCTCCTCATCACCACCAAGAACTGGCATGATGAAACGCAGCCACCGTTATCCTATGACAGAAACAATCTCTGTCACCGTTATCCTATGACAGAAACAATCTCTGTCACCGTTATCCTATGACAGAAACAATCTCTGTCACCGTTGCCGTCGCCATTGAGTGACAACCGAACTGCGACCTGGGCGAACGTTTGTTTTGAATCATCGCCGACAATCTCCGCCGATCGCAAAAAACAATTCTCATCGTTATCATTCAATCAGTCACCATCAACATCTCTCGCTTGTTTCTGGTGTATCACCAAGGAAGTGCCTCAATATGTGTAGACTGCGACTTTAATTTATCACTAATCGAAGCACAATTTAATGTTAATGTGAGTGTGTGTGTGTGTGTGTGTGTGTGTGTGTGTGTGTGTGTGTGTGTGTGTGTAAATGCCAATATTGTGTAAAGTAGACAAAATTACATAAGACTTATTTTTTTCCTCATATGTGTGCCCTTCTATTTGGAAGTGGTGTCCGTATTTTTAATGTTCTTTCTCAGACGCGACGAAGTGTGTTGCTGAGGAGTTCAGAGGTCGCTAAACGTTCCTCCACATACGTTAATTTCTGGTTACGAATGAGTGTGAACACGCTTAAATGAAATACACATGTTTTGTTCTCTTTCTCTCACACACACGCTACACACATACTAAACACACTAGTCACCTTACACACAGGCACACAGTGCTCCATTGGGTCGCTGCTTGAGGAGACACATTTATTACTTAAAGAGTTTCAGTGTGACGAGTCAAGCTATCTTCACTTTGCCAAGCTCTTGATTGTGTGTGATTTCGAGTGTGTACTTGTCCTGAATTTCCTTGTGCATCTCTGTGCATGCTGGAATATATGCCAATGTGTGTGAGTGTGTGTGCAGTAAGCGTGTGTGTATCTGCGTGCGTGCTTGTGTGTGTGTGTGTGTGTGCGTGGGCTCACGCGACTTTATTTGTGCGTTTGTACTTGACGCTTGTCTCTGAGGGCGCACACGTGTGTATGTGTGTGTGTGTGTGTGTGTGTGTGAGCGTGCGTATATATAGGCGCGTGCCGTGTGGAAGTGACATGAAAGTTCATCTTAATTAAGCCACTTAACCGGGCGTCATACTGATGTGACCTGTCAGTGTTATCTATCTATCACGACGGATATATAAAGAACTGCTGTTTTCAGGCTAGCGCGTCTATTTTCGTCACACCATTCATCGAGATAATACATATTATTATGCGTAGTTTAAGTTCTCCCCCGCCCCTTCCACCCATCCCGACAATTAAAGACCAAGCGATGAGGAATCTAGGCCATCCGTGCACATGACCTAAAAACAAAACAGTTTTCGGTGTTCTGATTACATAGTGCGCATTTCAGTCAATGCAAATTTCAAAATCCTAACGAAGATTGTGATCTTAGCGAGTGAAAGGGAGTGTTTCTGCGAGATTTTTGTACCTACATTCCCCACCACCACCACCACCACCCTTTTTTTTTTAAAATAAAGAAAAGTGACCTTGAAGACATGACACGTGACGCGCAACAAAAGTAAAACGCCTTCTGTAAAAGCTTTTTAGCCACTTGTGCCAGCCCGAAGCGATCTCTTCCATTAATGAGAATTCTGGGTTTTATTTTACTTTGAACGCTGACGTAGCAACAACATTAATTCAAAGTCGCTGGATTCTTGACGGCGCTGCCGCTACGAAACGCGTGTGATGGTAGCATTTGTCAAGAAAAAGTTATATAACATAATTAGTGCACATTTTTCTTTATTAACTACATGCTAAACTGTCGCAACAGAAAGTTTAAGAATTGTTGGACCTTAAAACCGATACGCATGAGAAGCGTTCCGAGACAATGGCGACACCTATTTCTGTCTTAAACATTAGTGTTACTATTGTGATTAATGTGGTTAAGGGACGCAACTCTCGACATTGTTATTGGTGCATGTGTCAAATAATCAGAATGAAGCAAATAGGATTTTCACTTGAATTGGGATTGTCTTGTTAAGTGTTTTTTTTTTTTTAATGTAAAAGACTCATACCAGTTAACTATATTTGTGAGTAGTGCGAATCCAGCATTTACCAGAACGTTTTGAAAGAGAAAATATAGTACAGTAAAGAACGTATAGTACAGAAAGAACGTTTAGAAAGAGAAAATATAGTACAGTAAAGAACGTATAGTACAGAAAGAACGTTTAGAAAGAGAAAATATAGTACAGTAAGCGGGTTGTATTAATATATGTGCAAAATTTAGATTCCTGTTCATTTGGTCTGCGATGCAAACCGCCATTAAAGACCACACAGGTTTAAAGCTGGTAATTGGAGCGAGACTTTCGATTATTTACTGAAGGTTGGGAGGGACTGATGTTTGTGATGTAATCATTGGGCAAAGCTGTCTGCTGTGCTATTTATGAGTGCTGACTGAAAGATGTACTGAGGAATTATTCAGTGTAGTGTTTGAGGAGTTGATAAATGTAGTGATGGTGAATCGATATATGACGTGCAAACCGTTACTATAGTGATGGTGAATCGATGTATGACGTACAAAACGTTACTATAGCGATGGTGAATCGGTGTATGACGTGCAAAACGTTACTATAGCGATGGTGAATCGGTGTATGACGTGCAAAACGTTACTATAGTGATGGTGAATCGATGTATGACGTGCAAAACGTTACTATAGCGATGGTGAATCGGTGTATGACGTGCAAAACGTTACTATAGCGATGGTGAATCGGTGTATGACGTGCAAAACGTTACTATAGTGATGGTGAATCGATGTATGACGTGCAAAACGTTACTATAGTGATGGTGAATTGATGTATGACGTACAAAACGTTACTATAGTGACGATGAATCGATGTATGACGTGCAAGCCGTTGCTATAGTGATGATGAATTGCTGTAAGACGTGCAAACCGTTGCTATAGTGGTGATGAATTGCTGTAAGACGTGCAAACCGTTGCTATAGTGGTGATGAATCAATATATGGCGTGCAAGCGCCGTTACTCCCTGTTGCTTTAAATATCACTGACTAGGGATAACTGATGCTTTGGCAAACTATATGTTCATCTTCTAACTAGTGCTGTTGTGGAGATTGTAGCGATGAACTGAAATATCAGGCAATGTTTATTGTTCTAATCCTTACGTTAGCTCGAGAACCGTACTGATGAAATGTTGTAAGCTGTAACAGATACTATGTTTTTAATAGAGTACTGAAGTAGCCACAACTTTCCGACCTTATCTAAAATATATACCAAGGTCCGTGATATTTCTAAATCCTCGAGGTTTTTGTGATCAACGTCCGGTTCTGTGAATTTGTTACTGAAAAAGCATATTCGCTTTGTACGCATTCATTACATATGTTAGTTATATTTGGAATCTTATATAGAATGGATACTTTAAAGGTAAGATGGGACAACCAAAAACATAATTTAAGGAGATGATCAAACAGCTTAGAAATAGATTGTGGTATATAGAATAGAAATGTAAGATGGGACAATCAAAAACATAATTTAAGGAGATGATCAAACGGCTTAGAAATAGATTGTGGTATATAGAATAGAAATGTAAGATGGGACAATCAAAAACATAATTTAAGGAGTAGATCAAACGGCTTAGAAATAGAGTGTGGTATATAGAATAGAAATGTAAGATGGGACAATCAAAAACATAATTTAAGGAGATGATCAAACGGCTTAGAAATAGATTGTGGTATATAGAATAGAAATGTAAGATGGGACAATCAAAAACATAATTTAAGGAGATGATCAAACGGCTTAGAAATAGATTGTGGTATATAGAATAGAAATGTAAGATGGGACAATCAAAAACATAATTTAAGGAGATGATCAAACGGCTTAGAAATAGAGTGTGGTATATAGAATAGAAATGTAAGATGGGACATTTAAGGAGTAGATCAAACGGCTTAGAAATAGATTGTGGTATCCGTCAGCAGATGGCTTTATTATTTTTTTTTTTCAAGTTTGACTGGTATACTTTTATATATATTTGCAGCTGACGACATCGAGGCTGGGCGCCTGGACAGTATTCGACACTTTAAACTGCCTTTCTTTCGTAACCAGCATATAACTCTGTCATAGGGTTGTAAGCGCTAGGTTTTTTATCAATGGAATGAAAAGGGATTACACAACCACTCTGTGGAGGATTTTTCAGCTGCAAAGCAGACATCCACCGACTCTTTGGCTCTGGCTCTGGTGATATTCTATAACGAGCAAAGGGCGCATCACACTGACAGTCACAACGTTTGTCTAGAAAATATTCCAAACAACATTGATTTAATGTATCTTTCATTTTTGTCCGGTTATAATCACGCACATCACGCACTGCGCAGAGTGATTCCAATGCTCCTGTTCATGAGTTACAACTTAGCAACAAAATTACAACTTAACAACAAAATTACAACTTGACAACAAAATTACAACATAACAACAAAATTACAACTTAACAACAAAATTACAACTTAACAACAAAATTAAATACGAGTGATTCTAAGATTGTAAGATTATAGCGTGAGCAGTGAAAACCGGAAGTTGACAACAAAAATCTGTTTTTATAACAGTTATGGCAGCGCTCATGCGATTTGACCTAAATGTTCAGGAAGTGTAGGTTGAGTGACATATTGGGTAGTGTGTATTTCTTGCCACGAGTGACGTACTGATGAAATGATGCTTGATGTAACACACTATGTTTCTAACTAGAGTGCTGGAGTATTGGGTAACATGTACTGTGTTTCTATTAATTGTAAAACTCTACTTCTTTGATTGTGCTGACAGATTATAAAGCTCTACTTCAATTGTTGTGTTGACAGATTGTAAAACTCCACTTTTATGATTGTGTTGGCAGATTGTAGAACTTTACTTCTGTTACTGCGCTGATAGATGGTAAAACTCTACATCTCTTATTGTCCTGAGAGAATGTAAAACTCTTCTGTTATTGTGCTGACAAAATGTAAAACTTTCCTTCTATAATTGTGCTGACAGTTTGTAAAACTACATCTCATATTATCCAGAGAAAATGTAAAAACTCTACTTCTACAATTGTGCTCACAGAATGTATATAAACGTGCTGACAGAATGTAAAACTCTACTTCTATAAGTGTGCTGACAGAATGTAAAACTCTACTTCTATTATTGTGCTGACAAAGAATTCTAGCACTGACCTGGTGCGCAGACGCCTGCTGTCAGTTTGCGTGCTGACAGATATGTGGCGAAATGAAATTGGTGGCATGCTATATTTATTCTGGGGTTGATAAGTGAGTTGAATAATTCCTCGGTGTGCACGACTGTGTTGTGAGAATGATAAGAACTTTTTTTTTTTTTAATGAACGATCCCGGATATGTATTTGCATGGCCCACGGTTTAGGCCACGATACAGCTTGGTTTCTTCGAACTTCTAACTAACCGCTCAGTTTTGATATAAAATGTACGGTCTTCCTAAATCAGCGTGTTTCGCTAGGATTGTTGGAAAGGATGGAAATGGGGTGGGGAGGAGGCCTCTCTTCAGACATTTACTGCTGAAAGAAAACTTCACAGACCTGTGCACTAAAAGCAAACAAATTACAAGCATGGTTTTTAAAAAAACAACATATTATTGTGAATTTCTAAGTGCTGAACACTGGTGCTGTTTCCACCACTAAACTTTTACGATTCCCCGGATACTATTGAAATGAGTAAAGCCCTAATTGTTTACCTGCATTATGGGAGATTTGAGACAGTTAGAAAATATGTTTACGAGCTTCCGCATGTCAGGGTGAGGTAACCGAGGCTGGGGAAAACATATCAACAAAATGTTCGCGTGCGACAGGGCGTGTGAGTGCAAAGGGCGTGGGTGTGTGAATCTAAGCGACTAACGACGGTGAATCAACATCTGTTTCGATCCAGGGACTGGGAAATGTTAGTTTGCTTTTTTTTCAGTATGTGAAATTATCGGTCCTGTCTGAATTGCGTGCTGAATCAACGTCAAGCTTGTTAGTGTATAGAATCTCTCTCTCTCTCTCTCTCTCTCTCTCTCTCTCTCTCTCACACACACACACACACACACACACACACACACACACACACAGGTGAACAAAATATATATGAGCAAGCAGTTTCGCAATACAAACACACACTCATACATATATACGCATTTACTCAGATGCACAGACACAGAGACTCAAATAACAGCACACACAGGCATACTCAGACATAGACCAACAAAGACAACATTTTCACGGCATACCATATGAGATTCAACATTTTCTTTCGGTCTGGGACACTTTAAAGTCGTATTATTATATTTAATTAGCGAAATGCCGCTCCCTTAAGTACCTTATGCGACTAATTATAATCCTATGTTTGTCGTTTACGGGCGACATTTCCTGTTACAGTTTAAAAAAACAAACAAACAGCATTTCTTCCTTATCTGACTTAACAGAACTGAAGTCAAGAACTTTGCAACAGTGATTGTGCACGTAACTGCGTTGAGTCTTTGTGCCTGACATTACTGTACATGATTGACATGTTGTAAATTTTACCTACCAACGCCCCTAGGCACCCATTAATGTGCAGTGTCAGAGGAGCTATTCGGGGTAATCATGAGTGCCGTTATTTGGGTGTCGTTTGAAAAACTTTCATATAGCGATTCTATTTATGATGTCTTTTAGAGTCATTGATGTCATTATAGTTCATGACTTCAGAATTAAATTGTTTTAAATTATGGGCCTGATGGGTTTAGGCGGGTTTCCAGAGAAGAAAACCAAAGAAATACATGTCATCTAACATTTTACCTAATATTTCATCTAATATCTTATCAAACATTTTATCTAACATCTTATCTAATATTTATCTCACATTTCATCTAATATCTTATCTAACATTTTATCTAACATTTCATCTAACAACTTATCTAATATTTATCTCACATTTCATCTAACATATTATCTAACATTTTATCTAACATTTCATCTAATATTTAATCTAACATTTTATCTAATGTTTCATCTAACACTTCATCAAATATTTCATCTAACATTTTATCTAATATTTCATCTAATATTTCATCTAAAATCTTATCTAATATTTTATCTAACATTTTGTCTAATAAATATAATTCATCTAATATTGCATCTATATTTCATCTAACATATTATCTAATATTTCATCTGATATTTTATCTAACATTTCATCTAACATTTTATCTAAAATTTTGTCTAACATTTTGTTACAATAATTGTCAAGTTCATCTTTTTTTCTATTCTGCTTAGTTGCATTTTAATTATTATTTCATTCGTTTTAAGTTCATTATTTATGAAGCATTAGGGTCAAGGGCATTTGAAGCATGACATTGAAGGGAAGACTTTGTGATTATGCAAATTACTACAAGGCCAGATCGACCGATGTGTAAAACGGGAAGAATATCTTACTGGGTGAGTGAATTAAGAACTCTTGGTTGGCTGGGGGTGGGGTGGAGGGGGGGGGGGGTGACGGCTGAGTAATCGGGAACGTTGTCTAGGGTTGAGACTAACTTCCGATCAATTCCTGGCCGGAAGTTAGAGCTTATTTATATGGCCACTATGAAATCTTTGAATAAGTCCAGAAGTCATGCGGCAGTAAGTTCTTCCTCAGAAATTGTGTAGAACAAAAAAAAGTTGAAAACTCTTAATTAGGCTTTTGATGGACTATATTAAGTAAGAATGTTGTGTGATTTTTGAAATAGAGATTTAGTGTTTTATCTTCATGTTGTATGAATGAATCAATTCTTTTAGGCTTCTCTGGTTTTGTTTGATTTCTGTTTTATTTATGATGCAAGGCGTTTTGTCATGTGCGTCTGAATTCTGCAGACTGAATTGTTTCAAGATTTTAAGAGTTAGCGTTGGTTGAAGACAGGTTTTGAATTGTAGCAGTTGATGGTATCTGGTGGGCAGAATCTGAATTCTATAAATTGAAATCGATGCTTGTTTCAAAATTATAAGAGGCAGTGTTGGGTGAACATAAATACTATTAATTGCAATTGATAATTGCTCGTGGGCATAGTACAAGTCTTTGGTTCAGTTCTGTTGAATACAATTTACATAGTTTCAGATTCATCTAAGCAGCTCTTCAGGGCTGATGCAGTGGTTGTTATTTTAAATAAAATTTACTTATCTGCAGTAGCCGACAACCTAGTTCTTTCAGGGCTGAAACAGTGGTTGGTTTTTATATGCAATAGTGGCCGACAACCTAGCTCTTTCAGAGCTCTTTTTCAAGGTTAATTGCAGCGGTTAGATTAAAAAAAATAATAATTTATTGAATTGCATTGGTTGACAGTCCATCTTTTTCAATTCTATATAGCAGTATTGTTACAAATTTTTCAGTACTACTTTTATTTTTCCTAGCCCTACTTCGACTGCAGTTCAGCCGTCGGGCGATGAGAAAGGGGCGTTTTATTTTTTTGTTAACTAGCTTTTTGCTCTCCCAGCTACGGGTGTGCCCGGTCGTTTAGTGGCACGACAGCGTGAAATTGAGTGTCAGTCAGTAGATTTCAGTAGCCTAGTGATAGGTTTATTTGAGGGTGACAACAACTTACAGCTGTCACCAATATCACTTCCCCGGCGCGAGATGCTCCACTCTACAGAGGTTTCAGGTGTAGATGGGCAGAGTGAAATAGAATATAGAATAAAGGGCGGTGACGTTGCTGGGCGGTTTTCTGTTGCACGCTCGCATTTATTGAGTCTGGCAGCTGAATTCTGCGGGCAATCCTGTAGTCCGTGGATTATTTTTCTGATCTCCTTAGTAATGTTTTAATTTGTACCTAACAGTTGTCGTCTTTGCTGTCGTTGATGTTGTCCCCGTCCCCCCTCCCCCTTGTAAGGTTTGCGTTTGACAATAGGTACTGACGGCCATTATAGTTGGTTCAGCATTAGTTGAATCATGTCTGCGATGGAGTGGTTGTAGTATCCGCACTGCGTGATATGATGCTATTTGTTTTCCGATTGGAAGCGTTTTGGGGCTGTTGTTGAAGCATTCCGTTGTCTATTTTATTTTTTCTCGTCTCGGGGTAGTTTTGCTGGGTGTTTTTTTCCCCCCGTTGTTGTTTCTATGGACTTTCGGATATGCGGCGGTGGTGCTTTTCTTCTATTCTTCTGTCTTGTGTGTTCTTTGTCTTGTGTGTTCTTTTGTCTTGTGTGTTCTTTGTCTTGTGTTCTTTGTCTTGTTGTCTTGTGTGTTCTTTGTCTGGTGTGTTCTTTATCTTGTTGTCTTGTGTGTTCTTTGTCTTGTGTTTTCTTTGTCTTGTGTGATCTTTCTCTTGTGCGTTCTTTGTCTTGTGTGTTCTTTCTCTTGTGTGTTCTTTGTCTTGTGTGTTCTTTGTCTTGTTGTCTTGCGTGTTCTTTGTCGTGTGTTCTTTCTCTTGTGCGTTCTTTGTCTTGTGTGTTCTTTCTCTTGTGTGTTCTTTGTCTTGTAGATTTCATGGGTTGTAGTTGCCGCTGTGATTTTTCCCTTCGGATGATTGTCTTTGAAAAATTTGAAGTAGCTTTAACGATGATGATTGGGTATATGGCAGTTTTGTTCGAAAACGTTGGAGAAAACTCGAGTGCTTTTGTGCAAAGCTGCATTTATTTCAGAAGCTAATGTTTCGGTCATCGATTTTTCTACTGGTTCGTTCGCAGTCCTGGTGTTTCCTGTCCTTTGTTGTGCTTCTAGCTGTCTGTGTTGGCGACGCTAAACTTCTTTTTGATCACCTGGATATGTTGTGATTCAGTCTTTGTTTTGGCTTGAGTGTAACGATGTTACGATGGCTTGAGTGTCACGATGTTACGATGGTAGTTGGTGTTTGTGAAAAGGTTTCGGCTCTCCCAGTCTGTAAGAAGTTTGTTTTATTCCTGGGCAGAATTGTCTACTAGTTATGACACTAATTTCCTTCTGAAATGTAGTCAGAGTTGTTATCTGTGTCGCCGAGTTGCCGTATTTCTGCTGCCCGGTTTTTGGCTTGTATGTTAGCTCACTGGGTTCTGGTACCTGGGCTGACGTTTGTTGATTCATTATATTCTGATTCTAGCGGATGCAGCCTTGCTGGTTTTCAATACAGCCAGGTATATTACATCCCTGCGGTTAGAATTTTTTGTGCAGCTGTTTGGCAAGCTTTGTGAATTTCTGGGTACGGATAGCCATAGATAAGCTCGTTTAGCTAGCTTTCGTAGTGTGAAAGTGATTGGTTCTTATCACTGGACGGATTAACGATAGTTCTTAATTTATGATCTATTTAACCCGCCTGTCGACGGGGTCGACGTCCTTTGCAGTCGGAGAGACTAAGTCAAGCCCTAGAGTTAATAATTCCTTAATTATTCTCCGCCTCTCTGTGTTACTCGTCCAGAGCAAATTATCCTCCTTCAATTAATAATAATGCCAGGTTCTCGAAATTCGCTCTCACTCCTCACATATTCTCCTTAATCCAGCTTAAGAGGATCTTCCCCAAAGTATGCATGACTGACTTTAATGTTGTTAAGTTATAATAATCTGCCTCCACCCCTTAAGCCTGCGTACTTCCGTTAAATTAATTAGTCAAAAGTGGGAAAATGAAAATTAATAAATTTTATTAATGTAACATATAAAGAAAACAATCAATAAAATTATATACACGAAATTTACATAGACATCACAAGGCATAAAGTACAAAAATAAAACTAAAACAAAAAGTTTAATTTAACAAATTGCTAAGATCATCCAATACTTCCATCAAATCTTTCAGACCAACAGTTCAAGGTCACTATAATTATTGTTCATAATTTCAATAGTCTCTGATAGAAGTTCATTTCTATGAAAAATATAACTTGACAAATAGGCTATAAAAATAATTGAGAAATTAGAAATCAAAGGGTTACAATCAAAGAAAGAAAATACAGACAATAATACAGAGAGTAGGACATGAATTCACCTGGTTATTCCTGTGTGTGCCAGTGCGGTTTATGTCGCTGATACAAACAGGAAAACCGTAGAAAGTTCAATTGTGATGCGCTGATGTGGTGCGAGTAAGAATATATGGCGATGCACAAACTCAGTTCAAATTCTCACACACTGAGTACACAGTTCTTTCACCAACAGATATAGTCCAAAAGTGGCTCTCCCAGTTCCAAGAGTGTCACACTAGAGTCACGAATGTTCCACACAGGGGAACAAGGAAGAATAGCTTGCAAGATGACACAGTCTTATGCTTTGTCCTCCTTACCGTCGAGACTCAAGAATTTCTTAGAGTTGCAGGCCTCAACCGTCAGCCTGCACTCCACTGTCAGGTTCCAGACTTCAGATTCCACTCTCTAATCGTGAGATGGCAATCTAATCTTCTCATTGGGCTGACTTTGCAGAATAGTTACTTGATGCATAGAACTTGGGGAGCAAAAACTGAAAAGCTGAAGAAACTGCAGAAAAACTGGTTTGTAGCACTGAAAAAATAATCGGTACATGTGTCAGCTCTCTACCGAACAATGTGTTTTAATTCTATCTTACTTCTATCCTTCTCATACTTTTTATTATACATTTCCTGACTCCAATGTCCAAGAATTAAATATGTATAATTACTCTCCTCACTTAGTTAAGAGGTCTACATATGAGAAAAAAATATTTACATTCAACTTGTTCTCGTAAAAAGAGAAAATACAAAATTGAACTTTTAAAAAATTCACAATTAGATTTACATGAAATATTGAATATTCTTTTCACAATAAGAGTTTTAGTTTGCACAAGTATATTTCTAACTTTTCCAGACATACCTTTCTGCTCTTGACCGAAACAACACCAGTAAAAGCTCGGGACTTAATTTTCTCTTTAGATGGCGTGCGTCGTCTTCAATGTAGGGTTGCTTTCACCGCTTTCACGCTAAAATTAAAGTCCCAAAAATTACTGGTGTTGTTTCGGTTGTTTATTGTTCCGTGTGCAACAGACGATCTGCTTGAGAGTAGAAACTGATGCAGAATCCATTAAAAATCAGGTGAACGTGTCTTATTAATTTATTGATCATCCTGTTTCTTGTTGGTTATCTTTGTTTGATGCCAATTATTTGCATTCTAACATAAATTATATAAGTGAGCAGTTAGGAGGATTAGTGATTCGGACGCTATTTCCGAGCAGTAAAGAAACATTACTGGAAATAATCATTGTTTTGAAGGAAGAACAGTTTAGTCTTAGAGGAACGACTGTTTTGTTGTTTTTTTGAGACAGAAACAATTACACATTGAAAGGAATGCTTTGTATTATTTAATTATAGTTTCTATTATTTTGAAGTAGTAGACTTTTCATTAGATGATTACATTTAACAGTAGTGCAGTTGAAGAGATTAAAAATTAAGATTGACAGGTGTGTAACTATCTTTGAAAGGTGATCATTTGGTTGGGTTGAAAGACTGAAATGTGCGTGTGTGGGGGGGTTCCTTAAGTGAAACGTTGTGCTAGAATATAATTTAACTAGATGTATTTGTCCATCATTTGACGGGTGTAAAATTAAAATGAATGCATTGCTCCTGTTTTCCATCTACCCGTAACCGGCTTGTTTCAACTCCCGCTTGACCCGCTTCCGAGGCAATGTCAGTCATGGAACTGACCTGCGAAGGACAGCAAACACCAAGGGACTGAAGTCATTTTCTCACCATAGCGATCCAAGACAAAAGTCATCTAACATTCACGGTCACGTATTTATGTAAATATACGTCTATTCCTTCACTCTACTTTGCTCTGTGTGGACAGTTGCAACATTCTGGAATCCTGGCTTTTAGATAATGAATTAACTGTGGAAGGGACACTGAAAACTTAAATATGAGATTTTATTTAGATGTAACAAACTGAATTTTATTCTCCAGGCAAAGACAACAAGTTAGAACATTAGTGATTTCTTGATTTTTTTTTTAATGTTTGTATATGCCCATTTGATATCTTGATTCAATGCTATTTGTTGTGTCCTTGTCTGTGATAAATTTATATTGTTAAATAAATTTCTATTTTTCTATTGATTATCTACTGCCTCCTAGTCCTAGTGATATATTAGAGAGAAAAGGTTCATTCGTCATGATGGGGGCGTTACAAAATGTTTTAGAAGTCGGATACAAAAGAGAATCTGTGAGCGTTGGTGTTCCATTAAGTGGGTCAATATGTCAGGTCAAAGTTAGCTCGAATAACAATTTTATAATAAAACGACTTGGATAGGGTGGGGGAGAGTGTGGAGAGGCAGCCCTATCATTGACTCAGTCTGCATCAAGAAGTGTAGTATATTACAGATGAGCAATAGTATACTATTCAATATTAAGAGGCACTTCTTAAACTGAGAAATATCGGTTACAGTGACGTCATCCCCACCCTCCACATGACTCAAAGTTCTCTTCGCTGCAAAAATGCTCAAGAAACCACGAGACAATATGGAAATGGCATACCCGAATGGCTCTATATACTGTTCCAGAGCACTCTAAGTGTATATGCATATCCTTTCCCAGTGTTATTAAGAAACACTAATTAATTATATTTTAAAATTACTCAAGATATATGAGAGTGTGAGACACTGCTATTAGTAGAGATGTCTTAATTTCTGTATGCAAAATTTATCGGTCTTCACCCTCATCTGCCAGGATAACAAGAGTTTGTGAGGGTTGAAAACACTAAAATTGTCGAATCAATTTACAATATCTAATACTGTGCATTTGTTGTATTGGAGTAAGCGTTGAGTCTACAACTTTATGTTGTGTATTTTGTTGTGTTGGAGTAAGCGTTGAGTCTACAATTTATGCTGCATATTTGTTGTATTGGAGTAAGTGTTGAGTCTACAACTTTGTTCTGTGTATTTGTTGGAGTAAGCGTTGACTACAACTTTATGCTGTGTATTTGTTGTACTGGAGAGGTCTACAACTTTATGCTGTGTATTTGTTGTACTGGAGAGGTCTACAACTTTATGCTGTGTATTTGTTGCACTGGAGGAGTCTACAACTTTATACTGTGTATTTGTTGTATTGGAGTAAGCGTTGAGTCCACAACTATACTCTGTATTTGTTGGAGTAAGCGTTGAGTCTGCAACTTTATGCTGTATGTTTGTTGTATTGGTGTAAGCGTTGAATCTAGATCCTTATGCTGTTTGTTATGTTTGAGAAAGTGTTCAGTCGTCAACTTTGATATTCACATATTGAAATACGAGAAGGACACCGTATTGATTTCACTTGACCTTGATTTCCTTGATGACATAGATTCTACTTCACGCAAGCTTTAAAACCCTATCAACTGTAAGAAGCATTAGATTTTTTAAATTTAAGTTGCCGAGGTGTATCCTTGTTGTTACTTTAGTTTGTATTGTACTTTTTGTTTGACTTTTAAGGAACGTTTACTATCATTGGTTTTTACTGACTTTTCTCCTTAGTTCTCAGTTTGTACTTCATTAAATTTGTAGTGTTTACTATTAAGCATATACTTATTTTCAATTAGTTTTTATTTACTAAATCGAGTTTATTGGCACATTATTTTTTGGAGTCTTGACCCCTTCAGGCCCCCCCCAAAAAAAAAAAAAAAAAAAAAAAAACACAAGAAAAAAACCTTGTCGGTCCCTGGGGGACAGAAATCTTTCACGTTAGTACCATGCATCGTCTTCCTACTTTGGACTTTCAGAAAATGTAAACAACTGGAAGCATGACAATAGACGTCTATGGTAATAGTGACTCGTGAACTGGTTTCATACTTCTTACTTTTGTTGTTGAACTCTATGGCCTTCAATGCATAGTTTTAATTATAGTTTTTATTTAATGTAGAGAAATAGGCTAGATTGATTCGGTGTTTCAAATTCAAATAAATATTGCAATTACAGTGTACATATAACTTAAACATTTTTCTAAACCTTTATAAATATTGAATTCTTAAGCAGATCGAGTGAAATATTCTACAACATAAGGCTGTCGCATTACATGTGTGCAGTTCATTGATATTTATTATCTGAGGTGACAGGCCCTGGAATCTTTTCCCTTCTTGTTTTTTTTTTTTGAAATGCATTGTATTGGGGTATATATATATCTCGAAAAAGGTCGATACCAAACGTGTAGATACCATATACGCTACAATGCGACATTTTGAAAATGGTGGACGTTTGGCGTCAGAGTATTTGCCCTTGTGTCCACTCCATATATAGAGCTCAGTCGTCGGTACGCTCGCATAGATGATTTCCGTGGAGAAGAAAGTTGTCAGTGCGCGGGGACATTTGGATGTAATGTAATTGCACTAGATGTAATGTAATTGCACCACATGTAATGTAATTGCACCAGATGAGGAGGCCTAGCATTGTAATCATATCAAATTAAACAGTCACACCTCATTGTGAATTGAAACACAAATAATTGCTCTACCGCTCCATTAACGTCTCGCTGCCTATCACCGTTGGTTATCACATGAAGTGATGCACGACACCCTTTTAATTCATAAGTTCTCACTCCCAAATATCTGCCAAGGTCGCCACTATCACTGTAAAAATTAACTTGAATACACTGGTTTAGTCTCTCTTGAATAATAGTGATTGGGTTCATTCACTCTAAATTCTAAAACAATGTCAGGTTTGTTCTCTCTAAAACAGTAGTGTAACATCAGGTTTCGAAACAAAAGGAAGTTGTCATTTTAGAAATTCGCTGACAGTCAATTCCCAAATACTTTGCCTAGTCAGTCAAGCCAGTCCTAGTAGGAATGCAAAAGACGAGTACCCGTATGCATGGTCTTTGAGTTTCACAATTAATTTCCTTACTGGCGATGCCAAAATCAGTGGTTAAATTCTGTTCATCAGGTTACTAATTGAGAACAAATGGAATGTAAAAGTCTCGGCCAAGATTAGACTCTGTTCTCCGCCTGTCTCATCATGACACGGGATGCGGAATGCGAAATGAATATCGGCTCGTGACGTCAGAACCAGCCGCTAATGCTGATTATAAAATCGTCGTTTTCTCTACTTCTGTAAGCAATAAAGCAACACGTGTACGGGTCACTGTGTACGCACGGTTAAAAGCAGTAATGAGGAACAAATTCATTGTTTTTATAATCTGAGCTTTGATTCTGGGAGAATATGGCTGCATATCTGAGACTGCAGACATTACTCTGTCGCGCATGCGCAGCTCTCGGTCTTTGACTCTGCTTTGTTTCTCCATGTTTGATCTGGCATTCACTCAGCACCAGTTTGAAACCCAAAGTCGGTCTTTTCAGTTCAGTCTGGCACGATCTCGTGATTATTTCTCATCAGGCAATCTATTTTGAAACAAAAAGAGTGCTGTCCCCTCATAGTCATTCCAGCAAGAACAGAATCAATGAGGTATAGGTTGAAAGAATTACGAAGTAGAATTTTTTTTTATTTATTTTTTTTTACAGTTAAGATGTAAATTATGCAAGGAAAATGCTGTTTGCTATTTACAATTATCATTTACTTCGTACCATCATCAATTTACAAGCATGCCACATGTGGGTATTCAGTTTATATGCATGCCACATGTGGGTATTCAGTTTATAATGTTAACCAAATATGTATTGTTGCAAATATTTGTTCTTGTGCTTGTTGGAGGTTTAATGGAAAGCCAATCCCATCTGTGTGAGGTACTCAGTTTGACCTAACATCAGTCCACGTAAAACCCGAGCTATAAATAGGGCCTGTCTTTCGTTGCCCGAATGAGATCATGCACTTAAACAACACAACACTTATGTGAGGTACTCATTTGACCTAACATCAGTCCACGTACAACCCGAGCTATAAATAAGGCCTGTCTTTCGTTGCCCGAATGAGATCATGCACTTAAACAACACAACACTTATGTGAGGTACTCATTTGACCTAACATCAGTCCACGTAAAACCCGAGCTATAAATAAGGCCTGTCTTTCGTTGCCCGAATGAGATCATACACTTAAACTACACAACACTTATGTACACACAAAACTATTTGCATTTATTAAACGCACACAATCACACCAATACATAAGTGATCTGAATTGAACTCTTGAATGCACTCTAACATAACGCACTTACCCACAGCAGCAGCAATTCATAGTGTACAGTTACACTGGTAAACAGTGTACAAATTAATCTGATCGTAGCAATGAAACTGTTTAAAATTAGAGTTACTTTAAGAAAACTCATGTTACGTCACCCGTAGATTAAATTATGTTGCCTGCAGAGGAAAAACTTAGAATAAGATATTTGATATCGCTCTTCTTCTACATACTGCACAGGTTAATTTGAGCAGTACTATATTGCAGATGGATGCCGAAAGAGTTCTGTTGACTACCAGGAATTATTGGTGGAGAGCATACAGACATAAAACTTAAGGGCAAAGGTCAACTACATAGATAAGTGGAGCTAGATGGCAGAAGCCAGTATGGTAGCAGCGGCAGCTATATAACTGTCACATATTTTAAGTTGGCACAGAGGCTATTGGCTTCTTCCGATGGCTGGCACGTGCACACTGAGGGTGGGTGGGTCATTCGTTACCCTTGCACTTGGGTGGTAGAGGCATCATTGAGGTAAGCCCAACAGACTGAAGATGGACCCGGTAGCAGATCATCCGAAACAGAAGAACACCTGAAAATGCTCTCAAGAACATTTTAAAAAGTAACGTGGCAAGAAAAACAATGAAGTAAGCCATTGTAGAGACATCAACTACCAGACCTGATAAACCGCCATTTGAAAGAAGAGGAGGGTGAAAAATAATCAAATATGGCGTCCAAACTGAAAAGTCTCCAACAGACAACAAAGAGAGTAATACAGTGATCCAATGGAAGATTTTATCGATATAAAAAAAATAATTTCGTACAAACAACTGCTTCAGAAATAATGGAGGTATTTTACAAACAACTGCCTCATAAATAATGGAGGTATTTTACAACCATCTGCCTCAAAAATAATGGAGGTATTTTACAAACAACTGCCTCAGAAATAATGGAGGTATTTTACAAACAACTGCCTCAAAAATAATGGAGGTATTTACGCAAGTGATAAGATCACCACCACTAAGAAAGAAATTCAAGTAAAACCCAAACTGCCAACTCCACACAGAGGATTGAGAAAAAAATTTCACCAAAGCAAATAAACAGCCAAAGAAAATGTGAATGAAGGACAAAGAAAATCAAACTTAAAGAAATTACAACTACAACAACGGAAGAAGAAGGCATAACTGAGTTTGATTCGATGATACAAAATATCACAGAACTACTTGAGGTTCCAGCCCTATCACCTCTACCTAAGTCGCCTCCAAAAATAGAGACCAGAGCAAAAATAATTCTTGGAATGAGCCTGGACAGCATTATAGAACAAACAAAACAACCCCAGGACCAGCAGAGAACATAAGAGCTGAGATACAAAACATAACTAAAAACCAAAGAAACGACGCAGGAGACCACATACCTAAATCAGGGGCACCGGACGGGGCTAACACCTACCACTAGATTATGTGTTTTCGCGATGATTATTTATAATTATTTATTCTTGCGTTTGTGCTTATAACGTCATAATATCACTGTTACGTACGTCATCATTCTTGGTGTTAGTGTTTAATTTTATTGTTATTGTTATTGACTTTTATCAGGACTTATTTTAACTTTCGATTGGGTGCTTGTAAAGTATGAACTCGGAATCTGTGACGGAGCTAGTTCGCCTGTATATATAAGCGTTATATCGTTTATGAATCATTATCCTTAGTATCAGTAACGACTAATGTAACAGTAGTTTAGTCTGCCAAGACCACCGTTAATCACACTGGGTCCTAATTTACATTCTTAGATACAGTACTGGCCTAGTTTCCACAGACGCTCAGCTGTAGGGGATCTAAATTACTGGCCGACAGGAGAGTGGTGTCCGTAAGTGTACGGTAGGTCCAGATATGTGTTGGCGTCCAGCTATGACACCCCGCAAAGTTTTAGAGAGAGAGGGAGAAGGGGAGGGTGGTAGTTTTGATTGTCAGTGAGCTAGTGTCCCTCTCAAATTTATTAGCATGTCGAGATTTCTCCCTATTACCGATTTAGCTCAAATACCCGATAGGTCTTTTGACTGGCACTTCGAATCAGACCGTATCCAGTCTGTGTTGGGGACGGCGCATTAGCAACCATTGGTATGCAAACTGGCTGAAATTGAGAAGAAAATTTGGACTATTTGGACTAAGTATTTTGAAATATTTACTTATAATTGTTTTGTTGTATTGCATAATTATGTAACAGAATAGAAAGTGGTTAGTTATTATGGATAAGTTAGTGTAAAGCTAAATTTGATTTTCGATCGTGTTTGATGCTCAATTATTGTTATTATTCGGTATGGTTGGGGATATTAATATTCTCTTGCAGACAAGCAAGTTGAAAATGAAGGGAAAAGGAGAGAGAGGGTGTATTTAGAGACTAGCATCCTAAGGATTTTCATGTGCACAACGTTCTGTTTCAGTGTAGCATGTCCCGGTATGGTTACCACTAGGGTCGTAATACACTCTAAGTAGGTGCACTTAGTTACCTCCTAGCTGTCTGATGAAACCACACAGGCTAGGGCCTATCTGTTTACCAGCTGTTGGTAATGAAGTCAACACTAGTTTGATTTTATGTAGGTAGGCGAGGGTCTCTCTATTTACCAGCTGTTGGTAATGAAGTCAACACTAGTTTGATGTTATGCAGAGAGTCGGACCAGATTCTCCTCGCCAAACCAGAGTAATAATTATAGGACTTTACTCGAACAACAAAACATTCTCCTCGCTAAGTCAAAGTAATAATTGTAGGACCTTATTCCAACAACACAACATTCTCATCGCCAAGTCAGAGTAATAATTATAGGACTTTACCCCAACGACACAACTTAGGGGAAGATAGTTCTCAGCAGTAGTACTGGGTAGTGTATGCACGCGTACCATATAGACAGTGGTGTTGGCTGCGTTATGATTGTCATCTGCACTGGCAGCTTTAATGACGTCACCGCACGAGGAATTCCATGCAAGACTGAGTGAGCAGTGAGTCGAGAGTCAGCAGCCTCTAGGTCACGTGATTACGCCTAATTCACTCATTCTCCTAACTCTTTCTCTTAACTCTCAGATCTATGATGATAAATAGAATATGTAGAATTGTGATGACTGTAACTGCGATGACTCACTAGTGTAACCTGACTTTTGTTAGAACTCTATATTAGATAGCTGTTTTGAATCTATTGTTTACCTGAAAATTTACGGTACTTGTATTTTTTTCTCGTGATTTTTGTGATTAATAAGTATTAAAATTATTATTTTGCAATTCACTTCCTGCGCTAGTTATTTTTGTACGTGGGCGGGGCAGAAAAGGCGGGCAGGGGAGAAGTAATTAAGAGAGATAAAAACATATCTTTTAGAAAGAAGTACTCCCGCCCACCCACCCCATTAGAAAATTATGTGGCAGAATAACGTTTATTTACAGGGCATGTAATTGGAAACAGAGTTCTGAAGGTGCCAGACAGGTCCGCCAGGTGGAATTGGTGGAGAGTCAACCAGTTAGAATTTTAACATAAAAATGAGAAATTCTCCTACCTGCTTTTAACAGTTATTGGTCATTAAATAAAGATTGATATTATAGATCCTACCTGCTTTTAACAGTTATTGGTTATTAAATAAAGATTGATGTATTTGTTATTAAATAAGGATTAATATTAATGATCCTACTTGCTTTTAACAGTTATTTGTAATTAAATAAAGACTGATATTAATGATCCTACCTGTTTTTAAAAGTTATTGGTCATTAAATAAAGATTGATAGCAATGATCCTATCTGCTGATAACAGTTATTGGTCATTAAATAAAGTTTGATATTAATGATCATACCTAACAAGAGAGGCATCGTCACAGAATCTTTCCACTGTGATTGATGTTATTATTACTGTTATTATTATTACTACTACTACTACTACATCTACTACAGCTATTGAGCTCCACTGGCAGTGTAGGGCGACATTTAACCGATATATCTTGTAAAAGTGAGGAGGAAAAATGTGGCGCATTTCTAAACAATGTCAGTAAACCTCTCTCGTCTTAATTCTAGATTCACTCAGTGCTAGTAGGTAAAGTCTTGGCGAACCAGTCTTGGCGAACCTGTCAGCAATCCGTCCGTCATTGTCGACTAACTACGTCATTTATACATACATGTAACGACAACCACAATGGTACACTGAATCTGTCCATGTGCGAGGGGGGGGGGGGGATTGTGTGTCAAGCTAGGTTTTTTTTCCTAGGCGTTTTTGTTCATTATCATTAACCACACTCTGGTGGAAGTATGCCGAACAATGAGACACCCTTTTATTCAACGTGCACAATTTCCGTGTATTACAGATATATATACCCATTCGTTCAATTGGAGCAGGACTATTTTTGCTTCAAGGCCGTTCAACTGCCAACAACCTGAATTACCGTTTTAAGCAACGAGCTATTGAGACTTGACGTCACCCGTGAGTTGGGGTGGGTGGGATGGCAGGCGACAAGAATAGCTGTTCTTCGAAGGTGTTTGTGAAGTAGCGTGTGGTTTATAATGATTCTACGTGTAGGTGGCCAAAAATGGAAATAGAAACTCTTTCACTTGAATTTTAAAATGCCGATCGTTGCAGTCATAATCGTCTTAGCGTTCTTAGCGAACTTTTTCACGCCAACGACTTCAATTAATTAACTGATTTTTTTTTTAGTGTCGATTAGATGTATAGGACTTTGATTAATTTATTTGTGTGTCTGTATTGCGTGCAGGGCTGTTCTTAGGGATTTATGTGACCCTTACGCAGCTTTATCGGGTTCTACGCAGCATTGTTTATTGTTTGTTTTTGCTTTTCTGAAAACGTGCAGAAACTGGAAATAGTTCAAATGAATGAATTAGACATAACACACAGTATTGATGGAATATCGTTGCAATGAAAAATTATTGCAGAGAAAATTTATTTCTAGTAATTGAAATAAACTTTAAAAAATAATTCAAAACACTATTTTTTCGTGAGGTCGGTTAATTTCCTTTTTGTATTTTTTGTCGATCTCAAGCGATTGTTTTCATGGATGTCTTGACGAAAATAATGATTACGTGGACCCAACCGCTAAGTCGTTATTAAATTATCCATTTTGGGTGACCACACTATGGCCACGGTAACATAATGACAACTCTAGCCACTGCTGCCATAATAAGCTTTCTGACAGCTTACATCGAGTGGCCCCACAAGAGACAATGACAAATAGGTACAAGCAGACTTCAGAAAGACAGGAGGAAAGAATAAGGAGAGGAGGGGGGAGGCTGAAAGATGTCATGTTGACAGGCCGTCCTTCCAACCAGTTGAAAACGAAGTGAAAGAAAACAGAGAAAATACGAGTTACCGTCCTTTGACATAATACAGGATAACTGGCAGTGTCACGCCAAAGTGTTCTGCATATAAGACGCTCAAAGGTACATATGAGTCCGCACAGTAAGAGAGATGGCGACGGGATGGGGGTGGGTTGGGGTGTGTCGGAGGATCCCATAAACAATGACGTATTCATTTCTAGTTATGTGATATGAATAATATAACACACACGCAGGGCATCAGTGAAACTTGGAAAGTGTAAGCCAGCACAATTGTCTCCCATGATGAAAACAAAAACAAAACGCAGTTTGGCAGATGTAATAAACTAATAATACACACTCACACACATTCACAAACACGCGCGCGCACACCCCCACCCCCCAACGCTAATCATAACTTCTTGAGCTGCTCGAGATATAAAGTGTTAAATTCCACTGCTCGACTGACTCGAAAGTGTTAACCCCTCATGCACTCCGACCTGACCAGGCATACCTGACTTGACCTCAAACTGCTTTAACACGAGACTGCATGACAGTACAGCGTGGGCTTTGGCGAAACCAAGAGCAATGTCAGGATCCTTGATTTTAAATAGCAATGTTGGCAGGATACATGAATAATTAAACTATTGCAGGATATATGAATAATAACACTATTGCAGGATACATGAATAATAACACTATTGCAGGATAAATGAATAATAACACTATTGCAGGATATATGAATAAAAACACTATTGCATGGCACATGAATAATAACATTATTGCAGGGTGCATGAATAATAACACTATTGCAGGATACATGAATAATAACATTATTGCAGGGTGCATGAATAATAACACTATTGCAGGGTGCTTGAACTAAGTTTATACGTAAAAAGAACACCCAAGACACTATCTCAGGGTATAAACAAATTCCTCTGTGAAAGCGCCCGTTTGTGAAATCAGCAACCTAGAAAACTGGTCGTCTCTTCATCATTGTTAAACTGTCTTTCAACTGTAAAATTACAGTTTTCCTCTCCTTTACTTCTTACTGTGCTTGTTAAAAAAAAGAAAAAAAGAAAGAAAGAAATATCAGTCAGAGATCGGTGAAGCGTGGTTTTCCCAAAATAAACTCAATATTAGTGCCTGTGAGCAGTTTATTCAAGCTACACACGGACTGATTTCACCGCGCATATGACGTCGCGAGGCGACAGTACAGCTAATCGGGTTTCGCTTTCTATAAATAGTGACGTCCGCAAGAGGGAGATAAAGCGTGCAGTCAGAAACTTGTATTTCTTTCTTCTTCTTTTTTTTCCAACATCAATTCCCACATGACTTCAACTTTCCGTGCCGAGTTGCCAGTCGATACAAAAGTGTAAAGAAATCATTTTGATAATTAGTCTTTATCGTCTAGGTAATTTTTTGCAACCTCTTTTCAAAGCACAGCGGAGATTTGTTTACATTATACAATAACAGGAATTAAATTGATAGTTTGACAATGGAAACAACACTCTTAGCCAAATGAACACCGTTCAAAAGATAATTACCATTTCCAGATATTAACTGAACATTATTTCCAGAGTTTGTAAATATATAGTGCTGTTAGTATTCTTTGCCGGATAATAGAGTGTTCGGGTAATTCCGTATGTCAAAATTACTTCATTTAGTCCCCCTCGGAAAATTGAGTGAGTTTTTAAAAAACAGAGTTTAAGATGTGAAGAAATGGTTCCATATAGCGCACCTCGGAAAATAGAGTGTATTTCAAATTACAGATTTTAATATAAAAAAAATATTTCATACATTCCATATAGTAAACAAAAGTTGTTGTTTATTTAATGACATATTTTTTTAAATACGTGCATCAATTATTTCATACGGCATACCTTGTAAAATCGAATGAATTTTAATTATTTCGCAGGGAAAAAAAACCTTTTTCTTTTTTCTTTCCAGATTCCACTAGCTGACTTCCCTGTAAAGGGATTAGTGGGTCAGAAGACAATTGAGAAAAGAAAAGCAAGAGCTGCAACACTCTTCATTCCCATGCCCTTTTAAGGGCAGGAAAACCTGCACAGTGTCAAAAACCATCCATCAGCCAAACAAATCCCAGTATTTATTCCAGGAAAAGGAATGATACCTTTAATACTCTCACCTATGAGCCTAAAAATACAATTTGGCGACAGGGAGCTAGATGACTTCTTCCGTGACGTGCTCGAAGTCATCTTTAAATCAAGAGATACTCTCTGGATGATGTGACGTGCTCGAAAAGTCATCTTTAAATCAAGAGATACTCTCTGGATGATGTGACGTGCTCGAAAAGTCATCTTTTAAATCAAGAGATACTCTCTGGATGATATGACGTTTCTGCAAACTCACTGCGAGAAAAAAAAAACGTTGATTCCGTAGGCCCAACAAAACATCAACAAATGAAAAAGTAACCTAACCACCAGCGCACGTGATAAAGAGACGAATGCAAAAAATCATCTGGAAATTACCACCAGAGATGAAAATATCCAGCAACCGACTGCCTAGACACTAACTGAACAAAAAGAAACACAAACTGCCGTGAAAACAAGACAACTGGTGACCAACACCCAGATGAACAAAATCAAAACAAAGGAGAAAAATAGCCGGACTGGCAGCGGACAAGAGACAAGAACAAACCTGCAAGCTGAAATCGAGGCTGCCCTCGAAGACTGCACATTGGTGCTGGAGGTCGCCATCCCTCCCCCCACCTTTCACCCTTGTAAGAACCACCATCGCCACCACTACCAACAAGAACAGAGCTACTATCAGTCACGTGAGCTCAACAAAAGGAAAAGAAAAAGAGAAATATATCGCCTACACACATCAGACACGAGACAACAGCAACAATCAGGCCAGGAAAATACCAGGAAAAACACCTACAACACCAACGACAACTGCAGCACAGAGAGCAGCAGTATCCGCAGTGGGGGTTTTTTCAATCACCCTATCGCAGGAATGCTCCAGCTATTGCTTGGTCATCTTTACCGGCCGCCAGCACTCGTCTACGCCTTTCCCAACGGATACCGGGGACAGCGACGACGACAACAACAAGAACATCAGCAAGAGGACAGAGGGTTGAACATCCTGGGCGTGTGTACACGCTAGGCACAGACTTGTTATGCTACTAGCCTCCTACCACCACCCTCCCTCTCCCCTCCAATATCGGAGACTGTGACTACAACTACATCAACAACACCAATCACCACTCCATTGGTCTGGGGACTACCGGGCTCATATATGCCTTCTACCAGCCAGATATGCGAGCCACGGACAACAGGCCACCATTCATCATCACCACTCTGTCTACTACTTTTCACCCTGTCTTTCATCGTATTCAACTCATCAACAGCGACACACCTTGTGCCAAGCAGCGAATTCGACCCAGGTCGGAAGCTGCTACACCCTAATTCAGTCAGTCACTTATTTCGCACACCTCGGAAAATAGAGTGTATTTGTAACTATTTCGCACACCTGGAAAATAGCGTGTTTTTAACTATTTCGCACACCTCGGAAAATAGAGTGTATTTGTAACTATTTCGCACACCTGGAAAATAGCGTGTTTTTAACTATTTCGCACACCTCGGAAAATAGAGTGTATTTGTAACTATTTCGCACACCTCGGAAAATAGTGTGTTTTTAATAATAGATTTTAACGTATAAAAATTAAAAATTGCATGCTCACAAATGTATTTTCTTAAAAATCCATACAGTTAATTAATGAGTAGAAATAATTAATGTGACATATTATTAATGCGTCCAAATAGCTATGTACACATAACCATTTTGGCTCTGTCATAAGAAATAATTAAATACTGATAAATACTTCAAATCCTTTGTTTAAGTTTTTTATCATTAACAATCTAGGGCCCAACATTTAATATTTCAACAGAAAATCTTTAAGTTATCTTTAGGTAACTTAATCCTTTGAACTGTAGTTTGTTTTTGTTTTTTGATAAGTTTTCCTGCTTAAAGACTATATATCCAAAAACGAAAGTTTAACCTAACAGTTATACTGAAAATCACTTATGCTTACATTCACCACTACGTATTCTAGCATCCATGCACTAATGTTTCGCTGTCCAAAGTTTCACATGCACTAATGTTTCGCTGTCCAAAGTTTCACATGCACTAATGTTTCGCTGTCCAAAGTTTCACATGCACTAATGTTTCGCTGTCCAAAGTTTCACATGCACTAATGTTTCGCTGTCCAAAGTTTCACATGCACTAATGTTTCGCTGTCCAAAGTTTCACATACGCTAATATTTCGCTGTCCAAAGTTTCACATACGTTAATGTTTCGCTATCCAAAGTTTCACATACGTTAATGTTTTGCTCTTCAACGTTTCAGATATGTTAATATTTCGCTCTCCAAAGTTTCACATATGTTAATGTTTCACTCTCCAAAGTTTCACATATGTTAATGTTTCTTTCTCCAAAGTTTAAAAATTCTTTGCCGCTCCACTTAAAACTGCCTGGTCCATTTGAGTATCTTTTCTAGCTCGCTTGCAATTTTCCCTGATTTTGCAGACGGGCGCCCAAAGAGAAATTTACGTTCTGGAAGGCGTGGCTTAAGTGTCTTTAGACAGGAGACTGACGGTCCGAGTGGGTGTATACCATCACGTGACACGATTTATCGTCCAATCGGACGGACTGGGCACTGACCCCACCATCTTGACATTGAGACCAGCCAAGAATCACAGGTACATTGCTCACCCCAAGGTGGGACCTAATCCCAGATCTCTTTTGCGAGCATCTTGTGTTTCCTGCCGCGCTAAGCGAGTCCCTTCAAAACAACCAAGCACCCATATCCATGTATGGAAGGAGCGTCTCTCAATGCCTAATGTGATTTCTTCTAAACAAGTTCTGAAAACCTTGTAGCCAAACTAACATAAATCCCAGTGACAACGTTGCCCTGACGTCACTGCTTGATGGATGATGGTGTTCTGACGTCACTATTTGCAAAAAACCTAAGAATTCACCTTTTGCCTTTCCGCCTGTATTCTAATTTTTACGCGCGCGCGCACACCATAACACACTCGCACGCATTCACTCACGAGCACTAGAACAAAATAAATATAATTTATAGCACCATCTGTTACTTGCCCTCAAACTCTCCTTCATTAATGGAATCAATACAACAAATTCTCTGCTGTTCATTCGCCCGACTCATGCGCGTGCTGAAATCAGCCTTGCGAGAGAAAAATACAGCAGACTTGAAATTACCTCACTGGGGATACTCTGCGTCCTTGCAAAAACTTCTCACGAGTTAAGCGCCATTTTGTTGCTTTAAAATACATACCAAGCATAATAATAATTTCCAAATGGTATATTCATTATTCGTCTGTGTAAGGAACCTCGATTTGTTTCCGAATTGCATTAAAACTCTTGCGTTGCTATATAGCTTTCATTCGTGCAATATAATGTACAAACACGTCAAGTGTATGCATACTAACAAAATTTCATCTTTTGGCAAAATGTATAGCTATAGCAATATAGCAAAATTGCAGGCGCCATCTTTATTGTTTACCCGGTAAAAACGTGCCGTGATAGATGTTTATTTTCGTTTTTTAATCTTTTTCTTTGTATGTGTAATTATGATCTATGTCAATATGAAAATGGAAACAATAAGTCATGAGGTTTAGGAAATCAATAGCAACTTAAAATAGTTGATTGAATTTAGCAGCTATAAAGGTGGATACAACATTAAAAATAATTGTTCTATAATTTTTTGTTTTCTCTTCTGAGACATGAAAACGTTTTGCATCAAACCCAATACAGGCATAAAATATAATAGTTTAAGAAAAACAGGGTCACTAGAAACAATGTCAAGTGTTTTGCATACTACAAATAAGCATCAATGTTCATAATTTGTAGAAATAATAGTCTTCTCACATAATACATCTCTTCATAAAATGCAAGTATAACATATTAATAGCAAAAAATGCATGAAATATTTCTAAGTTCATTTTCTCTCAATCAGTCAGTTAACTCATCATTAAGCTAATGGCCACTTTTCATGACTGGAATTCTTGCCACTCCAAATTCAAGTGATTAGACAATAAAATCCTCTACAGTAAACTTTTGATCTGATCCCACTGGCTGGTCTTGTTCCCATTAATCTTAACCATTGAATAATAAAAACTACTCATCCAATTGGAACTAGTTTGGATTGCATCAGCAATTTCTAGCATATTCTCAACTCGAGTTGTTATTGCAACTCTGACACTTACAAAAAAAATACCATCATAATGAGTGCCCAAGGTCGGGTCACTTCGATAAATTAACAATTTATATAACAATTAAGTCTACAAATAGGGTTAGGCAAATTTATTTGCCACACTACTGTTTGACATATTGCTTAATTATTCAATGCTTTAATTATGTTCATGATCGATGTGAGATTTATATTTTCTACAGTTGATTATCTTCAGAATAAAAGTGGAACTATTAATTATTTAACAGACGA
This sequence comes from Sinotaia quadrata, assembly GCA_028829895.1. Taxonomy (NCBI): domain Eukaryota; kingdom Metazoa; phylum Mollusca; class Gastropoda; order Architaenioglossa; family Viviparidae; genus Sinotaia; species Sinotaia quadrata. The sequence continues at coordinate 88,288,902 of CM054183.1, read as the reverse complement.
TGTTATATTGGAACCAAATCCTGGTTGTTATTATTATTCCAGGAGTCAGTGCTGCGGGTGGTAGTGGTGGTGGTAGCAATAGCAATTTTAATGTCACCACTGGAGCTTTTGTAGATCATTTTATCATAAGAGGTTCTCTGATCTGTAGTGCTCTAGTGGGACCGGCTCCCCTCGTGAGCATTTCGGGAGGGTTGGCGGTGGTGTTGGTGTTGGAGTTTTCGCTTGGTTCTTGCGACTGTTATTGAGTTTTTTTTCAAACTACTGCCTTTAATTATGTAGGGTAGGTGGGGTACAGCAAAGTGTCTGCTGTGTATGGTAGCTGTTGTGGTGAGGTTGTTGTTCTTGGTTTTGTCTTCCTTCATTGGAGTTGTTATCAGGGAGAGAGGAAATTGTTGTGTTACATTGATTTAATGGGTGCAGAGTAGGATTACCCGTATGTGTTGGAGTCTGAGGGTGGGTGTTGTGTGCAGTTTGTTTGTTTTTTTAATTAAAAAAAATTATATAGTGAGGATTGTGCGTGTGGTATATTAGGACGTACATGGTAGGGCATAGATGCTGGTTCTGATGGCTTTGTTCTGGATGGATTGTATTTTTTGTTTTGGGTTTTTGGTGATTTTATATATATGGTAATGCCATAGTCTATTATGGAGTATATGAGTGCTTTTGATACTAGCTCTAAAGTGTGTGTGTGTGTGTGTGTGTGTGTGTGTGTGTACCTGCTCCCCATTGTTTTTCTCTTGTCGTTTTGAGTAGGTTTAGGGTTTTGTTGGCGTTTACTGTTGTTTGTTATGTGTTCAGTGAAAGTGATGTTGCTGTCAAAGGTGATGCCTAAGAATTTTGTGGAATTTGTTTATGTTATTTGTATCCCTTTGTTGTTTAAGCAGAGACTTGGACCTTTTTCCTTCTAGTTTAGAAGACTATGACTTTTGTTTTGTCAGAGGCCAAGTCTAGGCCCCAGGTGTCAGTCAGATCTCTATTTGGTCAAATGCTTGCTGTAAGTTTCTTTGGAGATGTTTTTCGACCCTGTAGGCGGATAAAGGGAGGAGTCGTTTGCACATAGTATAATTTGAGTGTTTGTGTCGTTTGTGGTGGTGTCTAGGTAGCAGGTTGCAATATTATAAAGGATAGGGCTGAGTGCACTGCCTTGAGTTGTGTCGGGGGGGGTCTGAAGGGGGGGGGGTGGCACAGAGGATGTTGTTTATTTGTACCTGGACTGTTCGTTTGGAGAGAACGTTCTTAGTGTATGTGTAGGCATGTCCTAGGTGTAGAGTTTTTGTGAGCATTGTGGGGTCCACGTGTTGTTGAATGCTTGTGAGATGCGTTAGTGCTGCTTCTTCTTCATGTAGGGGCACTTCCAGCTTCCGCCGCTTTCACGCTGGGAAATGGGGGAGTGGGGAAGGAGGGGGGGATACGGCTTGCTGGCTACGTTACCATTGCAATAGAATTTTTTAAAAGTCTTGATGTTCTCGTTTTTTGGAAGGATTCATGTGGAGCCTTCCTCCCTTCTCTTGTATTCAGGGAGGATAGTTAGAGGGTGTGTTGCTATTGCTGGTTGTTTTTGTTTTATGTGTTTATATCTTGTTGCAACTGTTGTAGAACCTCTTTTATATATATATATATATGTTTGCGTGAGGAGTGTTCTGGGTAGTGGAAGTGTGAGCTTTTGATTTTGTCATCTCTGGTGTGGTAGTGTTTGTGTGGATTGGTTGTGTCTGAAGTAATGTGCGTTATCTTCGTGATTTTTCTTTCGTTGTTTGTGTTGGTTGTATTGTACTATGTATTAGTGAGTTGGTTTGTTGAGGGTGTGGGGTAATAAGATTTATTAATTTTTAAAAAAATATTTTTTTCTTTTTAAAGGTGATGTAGTGTGTTGGTATGAGGAATGTGATGAGTGCTTGGTGTATGTGGTGTTGGTCGTGTTTAGGGTTTAGTAGTGTTTGAATGGTGAATGGTAGTTGTATTAGGTTTGTTGTTTAGCAGTGTTTTGGTGGTGAATGGTAGTTGTAGTAGGTTTGTTGTTATGCAGTGTTTTGGTGGTGAATGGTAGTTGTATTAGGTTTGTTGTTTAGCAGTGTTTGAATGGTGAATGGTAGTTGTATTAGGTTTGTTGTTTAGCAGTGTTTGAATGGTGAATGGTAGTTGTATTAGGTTTGTTGTTTAGCAGTGTTTGAATGGTGAATGGTAGTTGTATTAGGTTTGTTGTTTAGAAGTGTTTGGGTGGTGAATGGTAGTTGTAGTAGGTTTGTTGTTTAGTAGTGTTTTGGTGGTGAATGGTAGTTGTAGTAGGTTTGTTGTTTAGCAGTGTTTGGGTGGTGAATGGTAGTTGAGTAGGTTTGTTGTTTAGTAGTGTTTGGGTGGTGAATGGTAGTTGTAGTAGGTTTGTTGTTATGCAGTGTTTGGGTTGTGAATGGTAGTTGTAGTAGGTTTGTTGTTTAGTAGTGTTTGGGTAGTTGTAGTAGGTTTGTAGTTTCTCTGATGATTTTCCTTTTTATCCGTGTATTGGTTACATTGTAGCAAAAAGTGTTCTAGTGTGATGTCTTTCTTACAGTAAGTGTAAGATTTTGGTTTATGGTTTGGTTTGTGTGTGGAGTTGTATCTTAGTCTATATATTGCTCTGTTGTAGATTATATTGGACAGCTGGGGGGGGGGGGGCTGAAGGGGAGTAGGGGTCTTTCTTTTGTATATATATATATATATAATATTTGATTTTTGCATGAATGTCTGCTGTGTGTATTGGTGTGTTGAGTGGCTTTCCTTGTTTTCTATCATATTTTGCTCCTTTGTTGTTTCATTCCCTATAATGTTGGCTGGAGATCCATAGTAGTGTTGATTTTATGCCTTTTCTCCAGTGTAGTTATGTGTTCGGATATTTGGTTGGTGATTTGTATTCTTGTTGATTGGAAAGGGTTTGCTAAGTTTTGTAGTGATGTTGGTGAGCCTGTGAGTATGAGTATGTGTGTCTGAGTGCGTGGGGTGTTTATTGCGAATGTAAGTGATTTTTTTAAATTTCAGTTAGTTCTGCTGTTAGGATTGACTGTTTTTGGTTCAGTTTGTATGTGTGGTCCCACTGGAGCACCACAGATCAGAGAACGTTTTACGATGAAATGATCCACGCAAGCTCCAGTGGTGACGTCAAATGTAATCGTAACCACCACCACCACCACCACTAGATGCAGAACTTTTAAATAACGCCCAACTCCCTCCCACCCGTTCGAAGACTGTAAGGTAGTAGAATTTGTAAGTTGGTTGGCAAGTGGTGAAATAGGAAACGCTACACAGTGTATCAGTGGTCAGTGATATAGTGTTATGATTAAAATAAAATATTAATGCCATTTTATTTTTTAAATTTTGGAACTTTTTTATTGGATAGGTTAATGTACTTATTGCATGTCGCTTACGCAGTATAAATTTCAAATAAATGTTATTTATAAGTTGGCAGAGGACAACCCCCTTGTCAGCCATTAAACTATACGTATGTTCTATACAGAGTTCATGTCTTTCTGCTCTACTTATGTAAGGAGTTACAACAAGAGATTTAAATGTGTGACATAATCTCTTTATGACAAAATATCACTCACACACACACACACACACACACAAGTAAGAAAAAGCACCCTCCCCCGTCAAATTCTGTATACTTCCTTGCAGTTGTTTGACGTAATATTATACTTTAGCAATAAAATATAGTAATACAATATATATATCCTTCATACTTGGTCATCTCCATACGTTAGAAACTATACGCAGAAGGTCAAGGACGGCGTTAGTTCAGTTTCAAATGCAGAGTGTAGAAAATGTTTTGTCATGCAGACAAGCACGCACATACACATTAATATCTGCTTATTCTAAAGTGACAAAATCCTGAAACGGAACTGTTAAAGTCAGTGTTGTGTGTGTGCGTGCGTGTCTGAGTGTGTGTGTGTGTGTGTGTGTGTGTGTGTGTGTGTGTTGCGTGTGTGTGTGTATTTTCTATTTGCGCAACTGTGTCAGAGTAGTGATCACCGGTCTGCTACCAGTACAACACATTGCCGATACTTAACTGCCCGGGGAACTGCAGCACACGGGATCCAATTTATCGTCTCATCCGACGAACCCAAAGCGGGGATCGAAGTCCGTTCACTTTAGCGAGTGGCTAGTGCCTAAAGTGTGGCTAGTGTCCTACAGTCTTTAAAGCCCTGTTCCTGTCTTTTAACAGTCCCCAGAATAGGGAGACTTTGAATTGCGCAATACAGCTATTATGTTTCGAGAATGTAAACTCGCCTGTTCGTCCATCTCTCTCTCTCTCTCTCTCTCTCTCTCTCTCTCTCTCACACACACACACACACACACACA
>CM054183.1:88117070-88282070 GCA_028829895.1 Sinotaia quadrata | reverse complement strand
ATATGTGTGAGTTTACCACTCTACGCGTTTACTTGCATACCAGCTTCTGTAGCTTTATGTCATAATTTCTTTTTATAAGGATAAAGCTAAAACCTCAATACATGCACTTTCTAAACAATTAACATATCGATATTAAATTTAGTAGTAAAAATGTCTTGTCCAATACGATACGAAGCTGATTTCTAAATTATTACAATCAATTTTGGTCTAATATATTTTTAAAAATTCATAAGTAAACCCGTACTTACCTAAATTAAACCAGTGTCTAAAATGTACTTACTAAAAGCAATTATTAACAATTACTAGGCACATTGCTAAAGCTGAACTTAGACCAAAAAGACCTGTTTACTAAATACGATTGTTAGGAATCATTGACTAAATACTCTAGTTAGGATTGACTTACTAAAAACGTTTGATAGGACTATGTGAATAAGTTTCAACCGTTGTTTAAGATTCTAATGGCGTTGTTTAAGATTCTTGTTGTGTTGTTTAAGATTCTAGTGGCGTTGTTTAAGATTCTTGTTGTGTTGTTTAAGATTCTAGTGGCTAATACTTACTAAGGATGATGGATAAAAATAGAGTGGTTAAGATTGATTATATTATTAAAATAAAATTAAGTTGTCTAAAATTGATTAAGAACAAATGCTAAGTCTTTCAGTCTATTCATCTCTTACTCCATTATTTCTTACATTCGAATTTCAGCTGACAGTTTCCTGCAACAGTATTTATTAGTTTGATACATGCATACAGCATAATAAATGCAACATAGTTTATGAACGTGTTCACTAGGAACAATGTCAAGTGTTTAGCATGCTACATACAAGCATCATAATTCACAGTTTGTAGAAGTGATACTCTACTCAATACATCTCTACATAAAATGCACTCTACTCACATGATACATCTCTACATAAAATGCACTCTACTCACATGATACATCTCTACATAAAATGCAGTCTACTCACATAATACACCTCTACATAAAATGCACTCTACTCACATAATACATCTCTACATAAAATGCAAGTATAGCATGTCAAACGGAAAATACATGAAATATTTCAAAGTCCATTCTCTCTCAGTCACTTAATTCACCATTAAGCTAACAGCTGTCTTTATTGACCAGATTTCTTCCAAATCAAATTCAAAAGTGATTAGAAAATACAGTCATATTCAACAGGGTAAACGTTTCATTTCAGCCTATTGACTGGTCTCGTTCTTTGTAAATCTTAACCATTAGTTAACAAAACCTACTCACCCACCCAAAACTGGTTTAGATTACATCAGCAATTTCTAGCAAATTCTCCATCTGAGTTGTTTACTTCAACTTTTGGCACTTAGAAATATCATCATTAGCAGTGCCCAAGGTCGGGTCATTTCGACATTTAATTATTTATATAATAATTAAGCTTAGAAATAGGGAGAGGCAAATTTACCCCGCCACAGGATCCATTTCCTCTGCGAGATTCAGTAACTATCAGTGATGCTCCCGTTCAATTCAATTAGTCTGAAACCTGTCTGTAAATTTTGACATCTCTGTCTCTTTCTTCCTACATCAACGCATCGTCAGTACTTGTTGAGCAGCTTGTCTGGAATTGAGGAACCAGCACTCTTCGAATTCCTCACAGTTCATATTACAAGAACCCTTGCATGTTGACTGGCATACTCCCCACTTGATTATTCTAATTCTCCTTCCTTCGTCCATCATCGTGGAGACTTCCAAAGGTTCGAACCCATTGTAGCTCGGGTTATTTGTACAACGCCAAGAGTGGCAGAATCGATCTTGTCTGTCCACTTCTTTACAACTGTGACTCACAGCGATTACTGGCTACCTTCTCACTGGCTATTGCTGGCTATCTGATCACTGTTATTACTGCCTGCCTGCTCACTGCTGTTATTGGCTACCTTCTCACTGCTATTGCTGGCTATCTGATCACTGTTATTACTGCCTGCCTGCTCACTGCTATCACTGGCTACCTGTTCACTGATATTACTGGCTAAGTGTTCACTGAAGGATATAGCACTAGATGTCTTCTCTTTGTGACGCCTCACTGTCGGATTCGAACCATAAACACCTGTCTGATCTCTCACTCGTGCACGCATCTGCTAGAAGCTTGCGCTCAGTATCAAGCCTGCACTGACACAAACAATGACACGAAAGGGACAGGGATAAATACTCACCGAGAGCCTCTTGAAAATGACCAGTGTCTTTGAGACACAAGTGCCACATTCCAGATAGATGGGTCCTGATTAGCCTATGATAAAACTGACCCTGCGGCCTACAATTTGCTTTCAGTGTTGAAAATGCTCGTCTGTCAACCAGCGCAAGCTTCTAGCAGGAGTAAAGGCGTGTAAGAGCAAGCAGTTATTTATGGTTGGAACCAGAGAACGAAGCAAAACAAAGTGAAGAGAGCTTGTATTATGTCTTGTTGAGAAGAAGAAGCAAATGGAAATAGTAGAGAAATGGAGCGACGTAAATGATTTAATAGATAAATAGAAAGAAAGAAAGAAAGAAAGAAAGAAAGAAAGAAAGAAAGAAAGAAAGAAGTCTTAGAAGGAAGGAAGGAAGGATGGATGGATGGATGGAAGGAAGTGTTAAGATGAGAAGCATTCAACAATTTCCATTAAAAACAGAATTGTATCAAAATGGCAACACAAATTTAAGAATTTCTCGCGATCTGATTCGTTACGAGAAACTAACGAATTAATTAACAATGACGTAGGAAACATGGAGCGACTGTAATGGTGCATCACAGTGAATTCATCTAACAGTCGGCTTTGGGGCGAAACTTGAATTTGACCAAGAACGTTTGGATTTTGTTTACAAATATCCTTTGGTGATATAATTTCGCCTCGTTTTCAAAGCAAACCGAAATCTCGGCTGCATTTCGATCACTTTTAAAGATTTGTTGAGCGGGGTCTATAGCTGCGTGTATTTCGCGTGTCCACGTGCCACATTTATTCAGAATGTGTGCGTGTGCGCATGCGCGTGTGTTTGTGAATGTTCTTATAAAATGTACCTCTCGAAGGTGAAAGAAATTTTTTTTTTTATTGCAAAAGTGATCTTCTCTTGAATCGGTCGATTTAAAAATAATAATAATAAAAAAAATACCACCTTAATACTTGCATGCTCGTTGTTTATTGATTGACATTAATTTCTGTGAAACTTTAACGTTTACACTTCGAAGATTTCGCTGAGGCCTTGTAAGGGTGGTGGTGACGGTAATCATATTCAAACTTTATCCACTGCCTCAACACAATCGCATTTACTGGCCCGCATTGTTTGTTGAGAGGTCCAAGAGTATCGCATTTACTGGCCCGCATTGTTTGTTGAGAGGTCCAAGAGTATCGCATTTACTGGCCCGCATTGTTTGTTGAGAGGTCCAAGAGTCTTTTCACGTCGCAAGTCTTAATCGGCACACTGTCGAAGGCAGGTCAAGTTTGTCTCAAGCAGTGGTTTTTTCTTCCGAGCTGTATATAATATATTTTAAAAAAATCCCATCCCCAACCCACTTCAAAGAAAAAGTTGCGAAAAAACGTTAGTTTCTCTGACACGAACAACAATGAAATTAAAAAAAAAAATTAATCCGAGCTTTGAATTGCTTACCCAACAAGGTTGGTTTTTTTAGCTCGTAATCCAGTTTTTTTCTTTTTCAGATATCATCCTCTTTTTAAAATTGTGTTACAAGAATTGAGATGAGACACATTTCTTTGTAATTTATAATGTTAGGTTACTGCATTAGGACAGTATGGACTACAGTCAATTTGACGCATCTGTGAGAGTGATGTTAATGTCGTCAGATGTGAAGATGAACTGCTGTCAATTTGACGTATCTATGAGGGCGAAGTTAATGTTGTCAGATTTGAAAATGAACTGTCAATTTGACCTATCTGTGAGGGTGATGTTAATATAATCAGACACACCGCTTCTGGCCAATAGGAAGGTCACATACAGAAGTCAGCGTTAAGATGGAGCGACACAAGTCTTTGTTAATTCATGAATGGATTTCTCTCACTTATACCGGACATTTCTTTCTCTATAGAGGTATTCTTTACCCTACGCAGTTCAGTCCCTTTGCTTACAGTATAAAGTATTTGTATCGTTCTGAATTCGTTTGTGACAGTTTGGACATAGAATTATTTTGGGGTATTGTGTGAACGATTGTGTGAACGATTGTGTATGATTTTCATTGTTTAACAGTAATTATGCCCCGAGTAATTGTTACACTGACAGAATAATACGAACCTGTATTTGTTTTGATTGGAACTTTACTGGCCTACTTTTGTTGGAACTTTACTGGCCTACTTTGTTGGAACTTTACTGGCCTACTTTTGAAAATTTGTGAAAATTGGTGGACTACATTTGTTGGAATATTGATGGACTACTTTTGTTGCAATCGTGGTGGACTACTTTTTTTTATTGTTGGTGGACTGGCTTTGTTGGAACCAAGGTGGACTATTTTTCTTGTAACCTTGGTGGATTACTTATGTTGGAACCTTGGTTAACTACTTTTCTTGGAACCTTGGTGGACTACTTTTGTTGGAAAATTTCAAGACTACCTTTCTTGGAACCTTGGTGGACTATTTTTCTTGGAACATTGGTAGACTACTTTTGTTGGAACATTGGTGGACTAATTTCTGTTGGAACCTTGGTGGACTACTTAAGATGAGATCTTGGTAGACTTCTTAAGTTGAGATTTTGGTAGACTACTTTTGCTGTGATCTTGGTGGACTATTTTTGTTGAGGTATTTTTGGACCACATTTGTTGAGATCTCGGTGGACTACTTTCGTTGAGATCTTGTTAGACAATTCGTTATACATATACTGAGCTAGACTCTCGCATGCTTGATAAACAGATCTATGTGCGTGTGTTTCTTGCTGAGCTAGACTCTCGCATGCTTGATAAACAGATCTATGTGTGCATGTATCTTGCTGAGTCTCGAATCTGCTTAATTTCATGTCGTACTCAAGACCTTTTTCCTCATCACACACCTCAAGCCCCGTACCTCCTTCCACCCTTTCCCATTGACCTTATCTACTCTATTTTTTATTATCGACTATAAAATGTCGGTCGTGAGAGGACAACAGGGAAGTAAATTAGAAGTTAGAAATACTCGTTCGATATGAGTGGCAGGCTCAGCCCCAATTTTAGCATGTGAATGTCGAATTATTTTTGTATTAATTTTAGCAATGCTTTCTATCGTGTTTTTTTCTGCCACCCCCCACCCAGAGTCTATCTCTGCATTTCTTTAATATTCTTTCTGTATTTTTCTCTCTGATTCTCCTGAGACGTAAATCAGAAGTAAATCATGTTTGTAGCACAAGGTTATCCCTACTATATGTTTCTAGTTCGTGTTATTCCTCTTGCCAATAAAAATTTATTCACTAGTAAATTCCCTTTGTGGAACAAGCTAACTTCCTGCCATGCGTCATTCTTGTAAAGTCCTGGAAGAAAGGAATATCCTCTGTTTTGTAAATTTCTGCTTACAGGACGGCCTTGTGTATGTCGTTCAAAACGAAAACAAAAATGGTTCTTGTCTAAGCGTATTAGTATTGAAAGACAAGCACCATAACCCCGGTCATTCACACACCCCTCCCATTCCCAGTCTGACTGACCATCAATAGGACAGACACATTCTCTCTCCGAGCACCGCCGTTAGGTCTGTCTGGTCTGCAGTTGTGTGTGCCCGGGAATAAAACGAAACTGACGCCAACCTACTTGTGAATAATGTCTGTCTGAATGTAGGGGACGCTTCCGGCTTTCTTCGCTTTCGCTTTTGTAAATCCGTAAATGACAAGTAGCGTGCGAGCTGCTAAAGCTGTCATGAAAATAGATTTTTGTGGCCAAATTCCGGCTGTCCTCCGGCTCACGCTTATAATCTTACAACGAATCACTCGCATACAATATTGTTTTCATAAGCTATAAGCCATAATAAATAGAAGCACTGGAACGCACTAAGCAGTACGTGGGTGTACATACAACTGAAGAATATATTAATCTTGTTTTAAACATTTTCCAATCAAACAATGTGGCTGTCAGTGTGATGTGCCCTTCGCTTTCTATCGAATGCCTTTGGAGACAGCAAGTGTCTGCTTTTGCTGTTGAAAAATCTTCCACAGAGTATTTATGTGTGCTGATAAATATCCTACCATTGACACCCTCTACCAGAGTTATATCTTGGGTATAAAAGAAAGGCGGTTACCATTGACACCCTCTACCAGAGTTATATCTTGGGTATAAAAGAAAGGCGGTTACCATTGACACCCTCTACCAGAGTTATATCTTGGGTATAAAAGAAAGGCGTTAAAAAGCATCGAGATTGATACGATATCCAGCGACAATGTCGTCTGCTGCAAATGCACATGTTAAAGCATGGGAAAAATTAAATCAGTGCGGCAATTCTAACCCATCTGATTGTCTCCTTAACATATCTTTTGATGATACAAACTTTCAAAGTATCCATGTTTATGTGAGATTCTAAAAATTACTCATTTGTAACGAGCAGCTCAAAACAAATCTACTTTCTCAGTAATAAATTCAGTTGACCACAAAAGCTTTGTGGATATACCAACCTCACCGACCTTGACATATATTTTAAAGTCGGTCAGGAAAGTTGTGGAATGTCCCGCGACTTAATATTTTGCTCACTTGTAACAGACTGTCTAGAGTCGCCGAATCACGCGGAAATGTTATGACATTCGCTGGGCTTCGAACGTTTTCTCCTGGCAGGACTGATAAATGTGTCACTGATTTATCTAGAGTTCGCTGATGATGGCAGAAATCATAACCCACCCACCCACCCACACGATATCAGTTAGTGCGAGCCTGGTAGTTCAAGTAAATTCTTGCCGGATGAGATGCTGGGGAATCAGTGTTGGGGACAGACATTGATTGTCAGATCCTGTGACAGCTAGCGCCATGTTCCGATCTTCCAGCAGCTATTGCCTGCTTCCACGCCATATTTGTTGGTGCCACTGTGAATACTTTTGTCTTGCTCATGCCCCTAAACACGTGTATACACATCTACACATATGTATGCACACATGTGTAATACACCTAGAGACGTACACATACCTACACTCATACACACCCGTATACACATACACATAAACTCATGTATACACATATACATACACATATATACACGCAAACATACACGTACTAACGATGTCCTGAGTGCATTGTACAGTACAGCGATTCACTCTGTTCCTTTAAGATATTTATTTATCATATTTCCTGTCTTAACCACATTTTCCACAAGAAAATATTGTCCGTAATGTGAAAGACTAATCGAATGAGTTAACTGTAATTGTCATTTTTCCCGTTCGTCTTGTGCAAAGGACAAAGGTCAAAGGATAAGGGGAGGTGGGGTGGAAGCTGAGACACATTACATCCATGTTCCTTAAGAATTCACCTCTGATCAACACACACACATACGCACACACACATACGCACACACACGTACGCGCACACATACACACAGACCTGTGTATGCACACGCGCGCACACATTGTGCACGAGAGAGTAGTTTTATGCACAATCTCAAATTCATTATCCATATTTAGCACAGGTCATTTGTCACAGTGATGTTAGGTATAAAGCAATTTTACGCATTTCTATTTTTAAGCTGGATAAAAATAAGGATTGAATTTGATACAGATAACTCTCGCTGTTCTCTTTCTCTCTCTCCTACCTTCTTTCTCGCTCTTTCCTCTTTCTCTCTCTCACCCCCTACCTTCTTTCTCTCTTCTTTCTCGCTCTTTCCTCTTTCTCTCTCGCTGTTCCCGTTCTCTCACTAACTCTCTTCTCTTTCACTCCTTTACTACCCTCTTTCTTTTCATCTCCACCCCCCCACCCACCCCCCACACACTGTTTTTCTCTGCGGCTCTATCCGACATGAATTTCTCGTAATTAAAGCGATTGATCATTTTTCTAACTCCTCGGCGCGAAGCTCAGCCCGCCCTGTGCCATCAGAGGCTCGAGATTAATGTTGAAAACAAACAGACTATCGACTTTAAAAAAAAAAAATGAAAGAAAACAGCAATAGTAATGACTTTAAAACACACAGAATTTTTTTTAAAAAGTCCCTGAAGATTCAGTGAAGGAAATGTGAGCGTTAGTATAACTGTTCACAAAAAAAAATGTATACTATATCCAATTTGTCGAACAAGACCCTCACCCCCACCTTCCCCAATAATATGTCAGCATCTAGATTCCAGTGTCGTTCAGTGCCGGGGTCGTCTGCAATAATTCATCTCGCAGACTGTCTTTTGGCCGTTCTGAGAACCAAACCGCATACTATAATCGTGACCGAAGACACGCCCTAAAATACGACCACAGGCAATGACGTGTTGTCACCACAAGCCACGTTGTCAGATATCATTATCAATAACGGGGTCACGCATTGCATTTTTTTTTTTTTTTTTTACGTGGAGGTCGAACACATTCTAAAAGAGAAAACAGTTCGCCAGTTTGGGGAAACTCACTGCCATCACCCCTAGTAAAGAAACTTTTGGAGTGATCCACTCAATTTTGGGGACCTTCGTGGGTTCCTCTTTGTAACTTTTGCTACGTCGAGTTTGTGACGTCATATTGTTCAGGTTGGAAAAAAAATGTTTAAAATAAAATCAGAGTTGTCATTAACTACGCAGTTAAGTTTTACTGTCGAATAAGTCGAACAGTAGAGTGTGGCGTGGCGTTGACTATTGCTTCTTTCGTGCGTAGGCAAGAAGAATCTATTAAATTCGATGGCAGCAGTCTTGGGGAAAGGTATTCAGAAAAAAAAAAATATATATAATTATTTAAAGATAGCAGTAATTCAAAAGTTAATTTACTATTATGACACAAGGTGTCAAACCGATATATAACTGTCAATTGTAAATGCCGTAGAGCATAAACGACTGTAAATTAAAGTTTTGTTTCGAAATCGAGCGATCTCATAAAATGCATGCTCTCATTGAGTTACATTTTGTTTGGCTCACCCACCCCATTTGCTCATCCTAAAATAAAATACAAAGGGTAAAAGTAAGCAAATGCTCATTTTCAACCAAACATTAAAGTATTACTCATTTATAACCATTTATGAGTCTGATAATCTAGAAATATTTCGTGATAAATCATTTATTTAAACCTTAAACAGAATTAGCCATCTAACACTTAAAGAAGTTACATTATTTCAGGCAAAAAAAAAAAAAAATACCAGCAACAAGACAATGACGACAAGAAATTTAATGGGTGTTATCAGAGGCGTACATTATCGGTCCAAAAGTGACGTGTGCGACGTTTTGTTACGTGCGAGTGCAGGAGGAGTGAAAGATGAGAAAAATAAAGTGTTGGTTTATTACTCCCCCTTGCCTCCTCAATGGAAACTCAGCCAAGCACGCGCACAATTAGGAAACAGCCACACGCGCACAACTAGTAAACAGCCACACACGCACAACTAGTAAACAGCCACACGCGCACAACTAGTAAACAGCCACACGCGCACAACTAGTAAACAGCCACACACGCACAACTAGCAAACAGCCACACGCGCACAACTAGTAAACAGCCACACGCGCACAACTAGTAAACAGACACGCGCACAACTAGTAAACAGCCACACACGCACAACTAGTAAACAGACACGCGCACAACTAGTAAACAGACACACGCGCACAACGAAGATGAAGCGTCACGAACTGTCTGGTCTTAGGTTAAACACGTAATAATTAATAACTAGCTCTAAGCTCCCGGACTCCCGTGGTGAGTACAGCCCCCTTAACACAGATACACATGACATTAATGAGGCAAGATACATAGAGTCAAGGATTATAATTTTCAAGAACAAAGAAATAAAGTTAAATAAAATAGAAAACAACGAAGTAAATGTTCGAGCAAATCAGAATAAACTGCGTCTTTTTAGTGTCATCAAAATTAGTGAGGGTTTTTAGTGTACATATTGTAACTGTGGCAATAACTGCAATGCAATGGAAGACGATGTCTTTTGAGTGTTATCTTTAACTTATCTGGGCAGTCCCTCATCTTGAATATAGCATCGGCGGTTTTAGTCCCCTGGGTCCTTGAATATGAAGTGTGGTGTGACGCCTGTCTTGACGTGGACCAACAAAATGCAATGAAGTAATGGCAGCAATTAAATAAACTTTTTTCTCAGTTTGCCGGACCACACAAAGTGCCAGACTGAAGATAAAATAATAATGTTTCTTCTTGTTTGCCTTGCTTATATCTGTGCAACTAAACAACACCACTTGCACTCATTTGAGACAATTTGGAGAGGTGACTAAAAGCTTTACAAACTCGCTCTCACACACTCTTGCTTGAAACATTAATACTAACGATATATGAACAATATATGAACAACTTGTATGTAAATAAGCTGTGGAATAAAAGGAAGAATAAGAGACTAGAAAAGACATATTATTAACCTCTGCTGGCAATAAATCACTGAATTATAAAATCCAGAAAATCCCACTAGTCTTCATATTCATATGTAGTTAGTCTTAAAAAATATACTACAAGAAAAAGCTTTACTACAAACGGTGCTCATGTGGGCTTTGAAAGGTAGTCTAAAATTGGGTCTCTATAGCACTCTTATTTAAAAAAATGTTGTCCATATTATAGTTTACTTTGGTTGACACTTCCTGCAATTGGTCCTAAACATACCCTGCAGTCCCCTCATACAGACACTAAGATTTTATGAACACTCGCATCATCTGGAGCAGACGACTAGCTCCACCATAGATTTGCATAACTATCTCAAAGCCAAATCTAATTAGAATGTCAGGGCTTCATGTTAGAAACACTGATTATAAAGATTTAAAATGGCAAAGTCTAAACTATTATGACCGTTTAAATTATTATTATTAATTAAGATAATCGTATCATTAAATATTCTCACACTAATGATTAAATTCAGTTCAATATACATTTATCTCCCTACATATGATGATTTACATCCACAGCCAAACAGTTAGTGAATAACACGTGAAAAATATTGATGATTACAATGATGATGGCAATGGTGATGATTATGATGATGATCTGATGTATGTCTGAAAAATCTATATAAACTGGCTTAAATTCTAATGTTAATGGCTATTCAGATGTGTTTACGGTTGTGAACTGCCATGCTACACATGCAAACACACATGTAGCATACAAACACACATGCCTCCCCACCCCCATATACACATACTTGTGCATGCATTCACGCATTATACACACACAAACTAACCAGTCCTGCTATCTTTCCGTTGAATTATAACTATACAAAAGTACACATGCACTTGAACCATTAAGCCTAGGTACCCTGAGTGGCTGCACTAGATGTTCGCACGTCGCACCAACAAGCTACGGAGAAAACTTGTCAGACAATGCTTTTGCTGAATCCACTAGCAGGGTACTGCAACTCCAGTTTGACTGTTCCAAAGACTGCCAGCTCCTTTGTTGTGTTGTCTTATCTGCAGCCATCTTGACAGTGACGTAGTCGCCAGACTGCACACCCAGCCTCGTTTTCTGCTGGATAAGCTTTATTGTAGACAAGACACTGACGCACAATCACACAAAGCCGGACGTGTCGTTTGTAACGAGTCTTTGTGTCTGCTGATGTACTGTTTGTGTCTGCTGAAGTATGCTACTGTTTATAGATACTGTTTGTGTCTACTTATGTATGTATGATTTATGCTTGCTAAAGTCCTGTTTATGTCTACGAATGGACTGTATGTTTTTATTGATGTATTATATATATATGCCTCCTGAACTCCTGTGTATGGCTACTGATATACTGTTTATGGCTACTGATGTAGTGTGTTTCTACTGATGTATTGTTTATGCCGGCTGTTTATGTCTGCAGATGTACTGTTTATGCCTATTCTAATCCTGTGTATGTCTACTGATGTACTGTTTGTGTTTACTGAAGTCATGTTTATGTCTTCTGATGTACTGTTTGTGTTTAGTGAAGTTCTGTTTATGCCTAGTAATGTACTGTTTATGTTAATAGCAGTTCTGTTTAATTTTACTGAAGTTCTGTTTATTTCTATTAATGAACTGTTTATGTTAATAGCAGTTCTGTTTATTTTTACTAAAAAGATATAAACAGTTTTGCCAGTGCATGCTAGACACTAACAACACTTTAAGATTTCTATGACGTGACTGACTACGCATACTAGACTTAATAAACACGTAATGTTCTATTTAAATAGATTTTAAAAATAGACATAAAAGGAATAAAGCAAAACTCATAAGGCAGCCGCTAAACCCTCGAAGCAACGTATTTACACGACAAAATATAAATCTGTTCTTTTCTTGATTAAGGAGAAGAAAGTGTATAAGAAAAATAATACATCGAGTAGTGTCCACGTATAAAATGTGTCAACACTGTATCTTCACCTCTCTAACGTCAGCCCCTTCAGCCAATCCCTGAATGTGTGTCAAAACTGGACCAATCGATGACCATGTGACTTGTAAATTCAAAAATTCAACGTGTCCTCAGCACAGTCCTGAGTGGAAGAAAAAAAAAACTGATGGATGATCCCACTTGATGTCATTAAAAAAGAAAATGATTCAACGCACATAGAGGTTACACTATTCGGACCACGTCATACCTACACGTCATGACCACGTGTGCACACATTGCGGTTCGATAAAGTCCGGTATTGTCCGGCGTATTGAGAGCTGACGTGGGTGATGGAACACTGATGAAATTAACACTTCGTGTGCGCAATGTTACTACGTTTCCGGTGCGCGACTCTCGAGCTAATTTTAGCGCATAATTTAGAATAGCACGTCGTACAGACGATTTCTGTCAAAAAGTAACCTTCTGCGACTGCGATGGGGGGTGGGGGGTGGAGAGCAGGAGCTGAACGCACTGTTCGAAATCAGTGGGCTGAGACGTATAAACTAATGAGTTTTGAATTAGCAGCATTTTACTTTTCTGCAGCAAATAAATAAATATACGAAGTACGGTGTTGATAAGGATTAGTAACTGCACAATCTCGCACCGCGTCGCCGAGACACCGAGATGTTTACAAGTTCGTGGAGTGTTAAATGACAGGCTTTGCCACACCCCTTGTTTATGTTGAACATGTACCAGGGCAGTTATGAAATTGCCACGTATTGAGTAGCGATTTGCTCTCCCATGTCAGCGTGTAACATTTAGATTGTCTATGGGAGTGACGTGACATTTCAAACGTTTGGGTTTCAAATCAATATTTATTTTACACAGAGACAGCCATTCTGTCTTTAATGACCCAGTGAGGTGAAATATTTTCATATTTTGCTAAAGTCGTTTTGTCGGCGTGGCGTAAAACTACAGAGGCTGTGACAGCTTTCTCTCTCTCTCTCTCTCTCTCTCTCTCTCTCTCTCTCTCTCTCTCTCTCTCTCTCTCTCTCTCTCTCTCTCTCTCTCTCTCTCTCTCTCTCCTGACTATGTCTGCCTGTATATATGTTTATCCATCTATCTGTGAGTTCGTCTGTCTAAATATTTCAATCCGCAGCCTGTCCGTCTCGCGATTATCCAATCATCATTTAAAAAAAATTTAAATGATGATGATGATGATGATCTCGATTATGTTGTCTGCACCAACTTCATAAATGATAAACTTAAGAACGGTATTATGGAATCTAAGAACGAAACCCAGGCTTACAATTTCAGATTTGCCGTAAAAAACTTTATTTTAATCCTCTCCCATGTTTATTTATTGGAAATAACATTTAGCCTTAATAATAAATAATATTAATGGATTCTTACTTTACGTCACTTCCACAAAGGGCTCTAAGCGGATGCAAATCATGGCCGCTAGGCAGAGTGCTCTGATGCTAGGAAGTGGACTGAGAAAATATAATCGAAGTGACCATGGCCGCTAGGCAGTGCTCTGATGCTAGGAAGTGGACTGAAAAAATATAATCGAAATGACCATGGACAGACTCGAAGTGGAAGTTCACTAGGGCCTTGATGTTATTGCCTTCGCTGTGTAACCCATAACAACATGGACGACCCATTCGCATAAAATTAAAATGACTAATAATGCTAAGGTTCAAAATAAATCAACAAAACTAAATCAATAAAATAAATGAATAAAATAAATCAATAAAAATTAAACAAAAAGGTTATAGATTTTGTGTAATGGCTTTTATAGCAATGAAAGGTTTTCTCCTGTTCCAATGAAACAGAAAAATTCCTAAACGTTATCCTGCCCTTATAAAACAGAAAAATTCCTAAACGTTATCCTGCCCTTATAAAACAGAAGAATTCCTAAACGTTATCCTGCCCTTATAAAACAGAAGAATTCCTAAACTTTATCATACCCTTATTATAAAACAGAAGTTTTTTTCAGACTCACCTTGTCCTTATGACATAAAAGAATGTCTCATTATTTCCTACCCTTGTGAAATAGAATTTCTAAGCATAACCCCGCCTTTATTAACTAAAAGAGTTTAGTGTGCTTAAAACAGTTTTAAAATTCTATAAACATGAACGAAAAGGCAGCCTTCCTTGCAAAATAAATTTGTTCTCCATATAGCTACGAATATTTTTTTTTAAAATCTGCTGAGTATCCAAGGACGCCATAAGAAGCAGCAAGTTACATGCACTGAAGCATTTCGATCGCTAGACCTTTAAAGGGGCCGACAGAATACCGATACGAATCGAAAAGTGTATTACCTATACAAAGTTCATGACAACAAATTTAAAAATAAACATACAAGACACTTTATTCAACGGATAGCATATTTTCTGACTGATTTTTATTGCTTCCCCAAAACCATTTAAAAAAAACCCTAAATAGCATCTTATGTCAGGAAAGATTGGATTCTTTATTGATTTATTTTTGTGTGCTGAGCGAAGTTTAACTCTGCCCACGTGTCTGCTGACGTATATGATTGAGCGTAATTCCTCTACGTCAGAGTAGGACTGGTTTAGTTTGCCATGACTTCCTTGTCTACTACAGCTCTCTGTCTATGTTTTTTTTTTTTTGACCATGTCTATATCGATACCCTTTCTACACATTTCTTTCCAGAATCATACAAATGATACGTTTCAATCCATATTCCTATCGATAACCATCGTACATGTATATACATATTTATCATACTTTTCTATTTTTCTGTCATGCCCCTTTTAATCCATAACAATCATATTTTTCAATGTAAATTTAGCATGCCCTTCTATTTATGTCTATAATATTTTCTATCTATATTTAGCATGCCTTTCTATTTATGTCTATCATATTTTTCAATTTATATTTATCATGCATTTTTATTTATGTCTATCATATTTTTCTATCTATGTTTAGCAAATCCAAAGATAACTTAATTATGGGGAGGCAACCCCTTGTACCGTAACATTTCGATACCGATCATAAATTTCTATTGGTATAGATATCCATCAAATCTATCTATGTACTTACAAATGATATCCATAAAATATTTCTAATTATCCGTATCCAGATAAGTATTCATCGCATCTCTCTATCCATATCGATATCATTGATAACTTTCGTTCTACATCAATATCATCGACAACTTCCTGTCCATATAGATATCATCGACAACTTCCTGTCAATATTGATATCATCGACAACTTCCTGTCCATATTAATGTCATTGACAACTTCCTGTCCATATTGATGTCGTTGACAACTCCCTGTCCATATTAATGTCATTGACAACTTCCTGTCCATATTGATGTCGTTGACAACTTCATGTCCATATTAATGTCATTGATAACTTCCTGTCCATATCGATATCATTGACAACTTCCTGTCCATATCGATATCATCGACAACTTCCTGTCCATATCGATATAGATATTCATAAAAATGTCCATCCAATTTCTTTTTGATGTTTCTCACATCTTGTTTATTCGTATCCATTTCATGAAAGCATCTTTCTTCGATTTAGATTTCCATCGTATTTTATTTGCTTGAGTTTTATGTGTTTTGTATTTGTTGTTGCTAGAGTGATAGTTAGTAAGTAGGAATTGCTTGCAATGATTCAGTGTATTAAGCATATAATAAAGATATATATATATATGTTTATTTTTGTGGGGAATAATAAACTTAAAACTTGAGGAAAAAACACCCACCAATAACCCCCAATTAACCAACACCACCTTTATTACAACTCGATTACTTGTAAGCAAAAGTAATAGCAACGAGAAGTCAGTTTGTCAGTTGCTTAAAGGGACACGCATTTCCGGCTGTCCAACGATTTTGCGAACGGATAAGTCTTCCTAAGTGTTTTCAAAGATAATCTACGCAACAGCTGCCGGTGGTTCGTTGTTGCTATTGTTTTTTCCTTCGTTTCTACATTTTATTTAATTTAAGTCTTGATGCGGAGACGATCAACACGTTGTGGATAAACTGTGCACTGTTTTCCACGCCGTTTCAATGACGCCAACTAATGCGGCCCCCCGCTGTCACCAAGGTTCCATGACTTCTCTCCCTTGTCACGGCTCTTCGCGAGTGGCGTGCTGACCGCAACTGAGCTAGGCTCCTCGGGCACGACTGTCAGAACATCACTAATTCCGCACACTTGCAGTCTCAATTCACATGGATGCACACATATAGACACTTTCAAACACACAAACAAAAACAAATATCCATACATACACTCATACATACATTCCCACTGTCGCTTCAATGAAGTTGGAATTCAGTCGTGTTGTGGTTCTTAAAGCCGTTTCAGACTACTTAGTAATATCAGTTATATGTTCAATACACACACACAAACACACGTGCGCGTGCATAGGCACAAGCATACATACAAATAGAAACATGTAATCAATAAATGAATAAAATGCTTCACATTTCATTTAATGTTCAGTCTTGGTGTGCAATATTACTGTTACTTTTTTTTTTAAAAATTGTTTCTGCTAATTTGTGCAACATGATTATTTTTATGTAGGTAAACCTGTGTCTAATAAGTGATCTATCTATCTATCTATCTATCTATCTATCTATCTATCTATCTATCTATCTATCTATCTATCTATCTATCTATCTATCTATCTATCTATCTATCTATCTATCACTTAATCTATCTATCTATCTATTAATCTATATATCTATCTATCTACATAAATAGACATATAAATACACACGCACACATCCTCGAAACACAGTTTCTCTGTCTTTGTTTGTCCTTCTTTCTCTTCTGTTGTCAAATATTTTTCTTTTTCTCTGACAGTTTGTTTGCTTGTCTGTCTTTATCTCGCTTAGATATTTTGTTCTTTTCGTGTGTGCTGTGTGTTGTTATGTCTTCTAATTTAAAATCCCCAGACTAAGCAAACCCATACAAACTCCAGCAAAATTGCACTTTCTTCGAGAAAGAACTTTCTTGAGTTGTCCTCTCTTAAGACTCCAGGAAAAGTCGCTGTTTACTGATTCTCTCAACTGTCGAACGGCATAGCTCGGTAGTGGGGCTTGATGTTGGTGGTGAGAGTGATAAGACAAAGGCGCGCACAGGCTACGTCTCAGGAGGTCTTGGAAAATCACTGGCAGCCGTTTCCTTGGTTCGTCATCTCTAGGACCTTTCCGATCAGTGGCTGACATGCACTCTATTGCCAGATTGTGAGAATCGGTCACTGGTCGAATAAAAATAAATTTAAAAAGAAAATACAAATTTCAGGGCACGACACGGTGAAGTGCAGCGGGGTTTGCTTCCCTTTCATAACAAACTTCAAAATATTTATTATTCACAAAAAAGTGAATAATGTAATTACAATCATTTGTGCGTGACGATGGCATTCTGATTTTACTGATGACGTCAAAGACGACACCTGCAGGGAAAATGGTACAGATGTTCTCACAATGAGAACTGTCGACGTACCTAGTGGTGTTGATTGCATAAATACATGACATTCGTGTTTACGCACTGCCGCCAGCTAACGAACAAGTGAGTGCAGCAGATGCTAGGACATGAGTAGGCCTTACCGGACACAACATTTTAACTCTTTATTGTATTACTAATATTCGTTACCGGACACAACATTTTAACTCTTTATTGTATTACTAATATTCGTTCGCTAAACTGTTACTGTCAAACGTTTCACGCCTGTGTGCTCTAGACATCGATATACCCAGCAACACTCTCTGCTGTGAACCATCCAGATATGGAGACCCTAATTTGCAATTAGCTGTAAGCTTTCGCAAAGTTGATAAAGACTACTCCCTCCCCCTAAAAAAAAACCAAAAAAAAAACAACCCCTGTATTAGTTCAGTTGAATTTTGGCCAGAAATCTGGTTGATCTTTGAACTTCTGACACAGAAACCTGTCTTTCATGCTGTCTTGGGTAGCCAAGTTCTTGACCTGAATATGTATTGCATCTCTGCCAACTTCAAAACTTGGCTCTTTTCAAAGGTTACAACCGCAGCGACCCCGACATCCCAGGTTTGAGATCACTAACTGGTGTACGACTACATCCATATTATGTTAATTTATGTTAATTTTGCAGATTTGTTACACTATGGACTTCTAAGAACTAAGTTACAAAGACACAGTTAATTAAATATAATAAAAATATGTAACAATGCTATATTTATGAATGAGCGCCATGCGGTAGTTATAAGATCTTAAAATAACGTCACTAAAGACTCTGGTCCAACAGATATCTGGCAGCTATTATATGCTGTCCCAATTTAAATCTTTCCTTTTCAAGGTGTTATTTTAGTCACTGTCGAAATGCTATGTTTTCTTAGGCTTTCTCAGATATGGCTCATCTCCCATCTCATCTAGCTGTTACAATTTTGAAGTAATTTTCATTCTCTTATCATACTATTTTAGTAATTCTTGCAACTTTGATTTTTCGTGATAATGACCCAGTAGGTCAACTCCCAACCCCTAAAATTGCCTCAGCAATTGCATAATTATATGAATAATATTATTATTAATATGAAAACTATCACAATAAATCGTACAATATTGATAATAATAATAATCGTAAAAACATGAAGCGTTTCATTTTGTTGTACAACAGTATTTACACGAGCAAATTAAATAAATAAGATAACTAAAATTAAGACGCAAAAATAATACACATGGAAAATGACAGTGTGATAGGAGAAAAAGTATGTCTTATTGGAAACGAAGCAATAAATGTAGAGTTTAAACGAACAATGGTGCAGAAACATTAGTACCATTCTTCTTGGTGTAAAATGCGCCTGGAAATAATCTCTCGTGATAATGTCCCCACCCCACCCCACTCACCCCAATCCCGATACTGTCTTAATCATGTTATTTGATACCAACATAATAATTTCATACATGTAATTTATACTTAGATTGTTCCATGAAATGAATTATGGTTATCCCTCATGATGCTGTGCCAATAACTACTCGTGTTGCCTCTCATTTTGTGACTCAAGATTTGTCTATTTGCCGCAAACCATTACAATATACATTGTCTAAAGACTGCTCATTACCCCATTCCGATTATTTTACTCAGAATACTTCTTTCAATATCATTTATCATAATATTATTTATCAGTTATCTGAACAGCCACCTATTATGAAGCTGCCCCCAAAAGACAAAGAAAGAAAGAAAGAAATGAAAAGAAATAAAAAAAGAAAGACAAGATTGAATATTCTATATTACACCCCAAATTACCACTGTTTCATTGTCCACTTTGTAAGTGCTTACACTAATTTATTTTCATTTTTATCCTCCTACAGTCACAATTATAATTAATTATTCATCCCTCTCCACTAAGTATCCCACAGTTACATTATAATTAATTATTCATCTCTCTCCACCAAGTATCCTATAACGTAAAATCGTGTCCACATGACAGCCGCTCGCTATTGTTCGAGTCGGCTCATTTGTTAGACTGTACCACTAGTGGTAAATTATTCACAAAATGATTGCACAGCTGCCCGCTTTCGCCTGACACTAAAGTCTATGCCATTTGAGGATTCGCCTGATACCGAAATCTGTGCCATTTGAGGATTCGCCTGATACCGAAGTCTGTGCCATTTGAAGACTTGCCGCAAAGAGAATCTCCCATGCAAGAAATAACAGCCTAAATAAGGTCAAAATGGCTGCATGTCACGGAAACGAGACTCAGTGTTAGCCAAGTTCACTTCGTAAATCACCTCTTCGTTGAAAAGGTGTGACCAGTGGAACAAGCTACGTCATGGGCCGCGTGACGACACAGAGACGAACCTTTATTAATTAAAGCAATGACAACAACAGCAGAACATTAAGCGAGACTGGTAAATTTCAGATAAAAATAATAAATTATGGATGTTGATTTGCTTTACAGCAGCTTGCACAATACCGTCACGTAACTTCCGGAGCAATAGACGCGAATATGACTGGTGATGATGTCATATTCTGAGTTTGGAATAATGCGAGGTCACGGTGAAAATACGGAAACCGTGATTGTAGACTTGCTTGTGAAATATATAAATACTTTCCTATTTTTAGCGCCGAAAAGTATTGACCAATGTCGAGGTCATTCATGTTTAGTGTTTCCCCTTACATCGCAAGCCTTTGCCGTGCCTTGAAATCTGAAACTCGTCACGCAGCACAACAAGGATACAGTTTACACGTCATGATGTCATGACATTCAATGGCAGTAATGACTTTGAAAAGTATCAAGGTAATCACTATTTCAGCAGAGTCCCTGTGGACTGCCATGACAATTAATGGCAGTGAAGACTGTACAGTTTCGCGACAACTCTCCTGATACCACGTACAGTGCCGTGACAATCCTAGTCAGAAACAAAATGCACATGTCAGTAAGTGTCATGACAAACAGTGTTAGTAGAAAACATGCATTGTCAGCTTTCAAAAGTGCCAGGGCACTGCATATCAAAGAGCTCGTCATATACAGTGTCATGACAAAGTAAGCAAAGTTCTACTGCAATCACTACTAGCATTGGACTCTCTTCAGAGACATATCATGAACTGTAAAATCAGGAAAGCTTGTGAATAGTTATGAGAATCAGGCCATTATCTAGTGCTTTGTCATGCCAACCTTAGGCTGAAGGAAGGTAAGACGTTCGTGAAGTAAAATCTTTCTACCATTAACAAAACAATTATCAGTTATGGAAAGAGTAATTTCAGTCCTATAGTATTTCTTTTTAAATATCCCCGAAGGACTGTGAAATGCTTGCCTATCAATCTTTAATTGCGTGAACTGATTAAATTGACTTAATAATACTTGTAAGCTGGTTTGAAAACTCTTTGTTTTGACACCACTAAATTGTATCAGGTATGCCTCGATTTGCATTACGTCCGGACGTAAGACGCGCTTTAACTGAATATTTATCGGCGCGTTACGGCAAGCAAACTGTCAGGGAATGCAAATGCCAACAATCGATACCACTTAACGATGAATTGAGCAACAATTTCGGAACGATTGTTGGCACTGCCCAAAGCCACTGGAACTTGCTGTGCCTTCTTCACAGATGGATCTTGGCAGTATTTCCAGGATCTACTCACAGAAATCTAAATCTTGTGTGGTCAGTGGAGGTTTCACGAGGGACACAGGCCTCGTTACCGGCACATCAACTTCATCAAAAATCACATCACAACATCACGATCCGTCTTATTGATCATTTACCTAGTCATCATTGTGACGATGTGTGACAAATTCTGTGTCATGGCCTCGTGACCCAATTGCTCGTTTCAAAATTAAAATTTTGAACGGACCTTTGTTGAAATTCACCCGTGATACATCAGTATCTAGAGGCTTCTAGCAAGGTCAGATTGTTGCATAACTTTAGGCCAGTGTCCAGCACCTTCGAGATCAACAACATACCACGTGAACGGTCACGTGATGCGTTCAATGCAGTTTCATAAAAATGATCATAAGGCGCCAAAACACTCACTCACTCACAGACCGGCAGACACACAAGGCAGCTTTAACATTAGCTCCGTCCCGCCGCCATACCAGAGTCGTAAGAGAGTCGAAGATGAACCCGCGCTAGAGCAGTAAAATCTACTTTTAAGAGGTAACAATAACACGTCTACTTCTTACAGTATCTATTGCATTTATTGATTGTATTTTGTAATTGAATTGATGTATGTATTTTGTGCAGCTTAGCGCTATTTTAGCCAAAGCACGTGTTTCGATGTAAAGGGACAAATCTAAAAGTTATTGTATATAAATTATTGTAACCTTTTCTTATCTTTAATTTATATAAATCGTAAATTCCCTAGTGCCGCCAGTATGTCTGTGCACGTGGTGAATTCTTCTTTGTAATTCAAATTGTTCTTGCATATAATTTTTCGTGTAAAATTGTAAAGCATTCATGCTTCATTTTGAATTAATCCTTTGTGTGAATTCTAATTTTTAATGCTGTAAATATTTGAGAATTCATACGTTCGTGTAACGTTATATGTAACACACACGTGGACCACAATGTATATTTAAATATAACCATATTTGAATTGTAAACGACACGATAGTCAAAGATTCTAAATTCAGAACCTTAAACAAAGAAACATGTGCTTGGGTTTTGCGAATATACACGCAAATAGTTACAGAGCCCAAAATCCTTTGTTTCAGCCGGGTTCTTATGTTATTCCTCTCTACCTTCGTACTTCTTGAGTCGTACACCGACTCGGGCGTCTTCATGACCCATACGTAAAAGTACATCGTGTTAACTACGGTTAACGATCGTCGCAAGTACATTAGCGATGCAGTAATTGAGTGGACATTGACTGTTATGCTATGCGGTACTGACGATGAGCCAAAGGATGTGGACCAGTTCTAACCAGTTGAACCCCACATGCGACCAAGAGTGTAGTTAAGTATATCTACTAGGGTCCAGAATCAAGTGACTATTTGGCAACAGAAAAGCAAATTCTCGTTAGAACTTTTAACCAGGACGGTAAATGAGAGAACAACGCTGTGTAGAATTAAGACGTCGTGTCGTAATTAATCGTTGCTGTTAATTGTTAAACTTATTAAATCTATTTCATTTTGTTAAGAACCTCTTTTTGTAGTAAATTGTATGCATATAGACCAAATGGGATTGGATGGGGGCTGTCTGAGCTAAACGAATGACGTAATGAATGCATATGAATCTAAGAGAGTTTTTAACGATTTCCAATCTAGCTAATGTACGCAAATTATCAGTTTCGTAAATCTGTGATCTAGACTACAAAGATGCATTTTTAATTTAGTCGAATGATGATTTGAGCAACCAGTCTGTTTAGGTTAAACGAGAGAGAATTAATTTAAATAGTAAATTAAAGTTCTATAATTTCCTAAGCAGGGTCTTTAAATAAATACTGGAAACGTAACAAGTGGTGCCTCGTCATGGGATTGATATGTATTAAATTGTAACATTTTTTATACATAGGGCGTATCATAAACCTAGAAACAAACGAACATCTGAGAATTGCCAATATTCTATTGATTCAGGATTGTTGAAATATTTATCTTGCTTTTGTTGTGACATGTGCATGTATTCTTTTGCAGAGTAGCGTGCATGTTAGTTAATGTTGATATATTTAAGCGTAGTTAAATATGTCATGTTAGCTATTGATGATTTATTTAGTATTGTGTTACTGGATATTTCATTGTGAGAAGTCGACGTGTTATACCGCCAGCTAGGAGAGTTACCGGTAGTAACAGACTTCGGACTATTATATTTAGGGTGCTAAGTATAATGTGTAATGTTGTATGGTCGGAACCGTGACATTACGAAAGCCTTGGAGACAACAGATTGTAGCCAAGCAGGTGAACGTGTAACCAACGCGTAATTT
Organism: Sinotaia quadrata; assembly: GCA_028829895.1. Classification (NCBI taxonomy): domain Eukaryota; kingdom Metazoa; phylum Mollusca; class Gastropoda; order Architaenioglossa; family Viviparidae; genus Sinotaia; species Sinotaia quadrata. Next base: position 88,258,353 of record CM054183.1, on the reverse strand, counting down.
ATTTCGGAAGGTGTTCTGAATAAATTCAATAATTTTTGTAAGGTCGTAGCCTAAAAGTTATTGTGGGATAAAAGCGGAGTTTTATCGCCTACGGTTAGATACACAATCACGAGAGATATTTATTGTAGCCAGACGCGCTAAATAAATAAGATGGACACTTCGGATCTCGAACAGACTATTGCGAGTCTGAGAGAGATAGGTTCCTTGATCGGATACCGAACGGAAGACGAGTTAATGAACTTCGTTAGAACTGAACTAGACTGGGAAGAGGAACGCGAAAAGAGGAGAGAGGAACACGCGAAAGAGTTAGAACGAATAAAACTCGATGGCGCGTTAGCGATGGAACGGATAGAGATAGAAGATGATCACCTTACGACTTTGATAGATCTAAGGGTCGATGAACGGATGGGGAGCTTACAGCTCATGGAGATTCTAAAACGCGAACAGAAGATAGGCATATCACTAGAATATAGAGGTGAACAGCTACGTATTTTCGTCTTGCTAGCACTCAATGAAAAGGAAATAGAACACAGGGAAGAAATTAGATCTTCAATAAGCTCACGAGCAAAACAGTTGTGTGATAAAGATTTCCGATTCAAAGGGGAAGGGGAGGCTGAAATACGAGACCTAACGTTCGAAATTAGAAAGTTGAAGAAAGAGAGGCTAAGGCTTATAGAAAGGAAAGAAAGTCTAGAATTAGAATGGTTGTGGACAGAAATCAAAACAGAGTCTAAAATTGTTGGGAAAGGTGAGGGTACTGTTGACAAATTACGACAGGAAGGTCAGGCCGTGAACTTTGACTTGCCGAGGTCAAACGCCGCGAGCGTGGAGACTGACACACAGAAATTAGTCGCGCTACCGAACACAGCAGACGAATTAGACAGTTTGATTGAAAACAAAAACAAATGTTTTGACGAAACCATTACAGTTCAACTTGCTAACCAGTTTACAGAAACAGTTAGCGCACCAAAGCTTGATCTTGAAACAGAGACAAGAAAAGACACTGTTGTTAAGGACTTAATAACACGTGTAGAATTTGGACGAACACATACACCGCCGTGTACGTGTGACACCTTGTTTGACGGACTGAATGCGCATGATAAGATAGAGACAGATTCTATCGGTTGTGTACCGTTAAGGTGTGATGAAACTTCTAGCAACACAGTGACTGATTTTTCTGACAGGACAAGTATGCATGAGAAGATAGAAACGGGTTCTATCAGTTGTGTATTGTTGAAAGGCAGTGACACATCCACTGAGTCTACTGACCGAACTGTTAGTTTAAGAGAGAGTCATGAAAATGTGCTCGCTACGAAGACTGACATCGGCAGATCTCGATCTCCGATGATTGACGTGAGTCATGACGTAATTTTGGAACACAAGATTATTGCGTTATGCGAGGTTTCGAGTGCTAATACATTGACAGCCAGGGAAACAGAAGTATTTGATCCAGATGACAGTATAGGTAGCATTACAGACGGAGGCAATGTGCCTATGATAAGTTCATTTACTTCGGATGACATGACAGTTGTCAGAGCTGAGACAGAGTTCTTTTCCAAACGTGACATGGAAGAAGATATAGTCGAAAACTGTACAGGGACGGTCGACGATAACAATGCATGTGTACTGACGTGTATGCACGCAGTTGTCAGAGACATGGCAGAACCGTCTGCAGATAAATCACTTAACGGAATTAGTGACGTAGACAGAAGCCACGGTACAGGGACTACCTTTATTGACTCACCTGTTGAGATAAAGGAATGTCGTGAGTACGTACCAAAAACCGAGACAAGTGGAAGTAAGGAGGAGGGGGTTTCATTAACTGATAGGTTCCTCGATTCACTGATGAAAAGTACGGAGTGTAATCCCGAATTGATCAAAGACACAGTACAAATGAGTGACAGAACTAGATTGATAGATAATGAAAACCGGAGTGACGGACTGATAACCAGAGTAGGTGGGGCATCAGGACTGTTACTGACATCAGATGCAGAGAATTATGATAGAGGAAACAGCGGGAGTGTAGCCTACAACACACAGAGAGTAGACATAGTGATGTTATTCAGTGTATTAGAGACAGGTAACATTCACTGCCAGTTAGTGACTGAAACTGACAGAATTTCCATCATAGATTCTGACGATTTGATGAGGACACACATTGAATTAACTAAGCCAGTGGAGACAGACTATGTTAGTTCAATAACCGGTATGGTCCAGGGGAGACAATCAGTAACTCTTGGAGAGTTTAAGACAGAACCCTTGTTCATACGACCGCAGGAATCTGACTTGCTAGCGAGTGAGTCTGACCTCACAGTGACTAGGGAATACTCAAGTGGAGAGTTAGACAATTCTAGAGTCACAAAAGAGACACAGACTTATGTTGTCAAGGAGAGAGACAAATTGACAGACATAACAGTCGAACACCTAGTTGTGAATGGGTTAAAACAGAAAACAACTAGTGGGATGAGGTATTTCACTTCAGTCTATGATAAGATCAGGAGAACAGAACCTCCAGATTTAGAGGGGACGCTAATGTTGCAATTCAGGTACTTCAGAGAGACTGGTAGCCACGACAGAGCACATTTGCAAACCTATGACGTTAGACTTGATGCGAAATGGACCCATAGTAGATCTGACGCCATTCCGACGAAAGACGTTGAGTGCATGCGAACTAGAGACGTTCAATGTGTACACGATGACGTAACTACAGATGCACGAAACACCAAGAGAGCAAATTTCCATTTGCGTGAGCTCAGTGACAAGGCTAAGAGCGATAGATTTGAAATTCAGACTTCGCTTAGTCAACGCCACAGTGACACTGACATGATACCGAACGTATCGAGAAGTTTGAAACTGTTAGACAGGGTAGAGACCAGTCATGCAGAAACTGACACTACCAAAAACATTTTAAACTTGACAAGTACTTTGGGGAGTTTTGAAAGAGATAAAACACTTCAAGGACGTACTTACCGGACAAGAAATGGAAAGTCTAAACTTGACATGCAATATATTGCACCTCACAGTGACATTCTGACGAACAGAGTAAGAAAGAAAGAATACAGTTGTCATGCCGTAGACATGTTAACACACATGGGCGACGACGTGTATTGGGATTGGAATAGAACTACGAAGATTGTGCTAGGCAGGATAGTGCAACAGTAGAAATGATGATCTGATACCTTCTTTGAATTTTCATTATTTTCTTGTTGTACCGTAGTTGGTGGTTGTTATTGTAAATATGTCGGACATTTCATGAAACTTGGGACAAGCTATAACACTGATTGAATTGTGTTAGTGTTGTAACTCTGAATATGACAGGTGGACTGATAGATAGTTCATTTGAGTTGGTAATTCATAAACTCTGATATTTGGTTGATACAGGAAATCAATATCTGGAACTTTTCATAACCTGCATATTGATAGTGTTGTTCATTGGAAGTCAATTTTCTGATCACACTATTGTTGGATACGTATTCAGTGGAATTGGTTGATGTTGGATTTCTATTCTGAATAATCTGGTTAGATCAAACTAGGTTGTGTGTGAACTATTGATTATTGGGACAGATAGTGAGAATTTCAGAACATGTTATTCCATTGGATGGATGTCTATTCAATTAGACTGGACGCTTTTCTTAAATCATTTTATTTGATTTTTTCTTAAATCATTTTTCTTTGATTTCCTGAAGTGAGAAATATTGTATGAGAGTGCCGTTAATCTAGAGTTGATTTCCCTGCCGCGTTACATTATTTCTGGTTATGTTGAAATTTTTTAATTGTAAATTTTTTCTTCATTTTGCACTTCTACATTTTATAACACATAATTTGTAGGAGGCATTTATCTTTTGGTAAGATAAACGCCTCAAAAGCAAGGGGGTGTGACGATGTGTGACAAATTCTGTGTCATGGCCTCGTGACCCAATTGCTCGTTTCAAAATTAAAATTTTGAACGGACCTTTGTTGAAATTCACCCGTGATACATCAGTATCTAGAGGCTTCTAGCAAGGTCAGATTGTTGCATAACTTTAGGCCAGTGTCCAGCACCTTCGAGATCAACAACATACCACGTGAACGGTCACGTGATGCGTTCAATGCAGTTTCATAAAAATGATCATAAGGCGCCAAAACACTCACTCACTCACAGACCGGCAGACACACAAGGCAGCTTTAACATTAGCTCCGTCCCGCCGCCATACCAGAGTCGTAAGAGAGTCGAAGATGAACCCGCGCTAGAGCAGTAAAATCTACTTTTAAGAGGTAACAATAACACGTCTACTTCTTACAGTATCTATTGCATTTATTGATTGTATTTTGTAATTGAATTGATGTATGTATTTTGTGCAGCTTAGCGCTATTTTAGCCAAAGCACGTGTTTCGATGTAAAGGGACAAATCTAAAAGTTATTGTATATAAATTATTGTAACCTTTTCTTATCTTTAATTTATATAAATCGTAAATTCCCTAGTGCCGCCAGTATGTCTGTGCACGTGGTGAATTCTTCTTTGTAATTCAAATTGTTCTTGCATATAATTTTTCGTGTAAAATTGTAAAGCATTCATGCTTCATTTTGAATTAATCCTTTGTGTGAATTCTAATTTTTAATGCTGTAAATATTTGAGAATTCATACGTTCGTGTAACGTTATATGTAACACACACGTGGACCACAATGTATATTTAAATATAACCATATTTGAATTGTAAACGACACGATAGTCAAAGATTCTAAATTCAGAACCTTAAACAAAGAAACATGTGCTTGGGTTTTGCGAATATACACGCAAATAGTTACAGAGCCCAAAATCCTTTGTTTCAGCCGGGTTCTTATGTTATTCCTCTCTACCTTCGTACTTCTTGAGTCGTACACCGACTCGGGCGTCTTCATGACCCATACGTAAAAGTACATCGTGTTAACTACGGTTAACGATCGTCGCAAGTACATTAGCGATGCAGTAATTGAGTGGACATTGACTGTTATGCTATGCGGTACTGACGATGAGCCAAAGGATGTGGACCAGTTCTAACCAGTTGAACCCCACATGCGACCAAGAGTGTAGTTAAGTATATCTACTAGGGTCCAGAATCAAGTGACTATTTGGCAACAGAAAAGCAAATTCTCGTTAGAACTTTTAACCAGGACGGTAAATGAGAGAACAACGCTGTGTAGAATTAAGACGTCGTGTCGTAATTAATCGTTGCTGTTAATTGTTAAACTTATTAAATCTATTTCATTTTGTTAAGAACCTCTTTTTGTAGTAAATTGTATGCATATAGACCAAATGGGATTGGATGGGGGCTGTCTGAGCTAAACGAATGACGTAATGAATGCATATGAATCTAAGAGAGTTTTTAACGATTTCCAATCTAGCTAATGTACGCAAATTATCAGTTTCGTAAATCTGTGATCTAGACTACAAAGATGCATTTTTAATTTAGTCGAATGATGATTTGAGCAACCAGTCTGTTTAGGTTAAACGAGAGAGAATTAATTTAAATAGTAAATTAAAGTTCTATAATTTCCTAAGCAGGGTCTTTAAATAAATACTGGAAACGTAACAATCATAGCTATCGTGACGATCGGAAGTCTACAGCAGCACTTCAGACTACTGAAGTAACGTTGAAAATCGAACAGTTTACTTTTTGGGTTGTTGTTGTTATTCGTGTTTATTTCGAGTAAAACCGATAAAAGAAATAAAGAAAAATAATTCTCTAAGCTTTATGATAATGAAATGTATATGAAAATTATTCTTAATGAAATGCTTGTATTAGGCTAATTAGGGTGTTAAGGGGAAAGCACCCGCCTACAACGCTCGTCGAATATAATCTTCCTATATTTATAGCAAGAGCTGTTATGTCAGCCACAGGGACATAGAGGTGATAGGCATGGAGCCTGGAGAAACAAACAATGCAGACCAAATAAGAATCCAGATGTTCCCAATTATTAACTTGTGAGGAACCAAATGCGATGACGTCAGTGGAGAGGGGATCTGATACAGATATAAAAGAAGGGAATTCTGGAGAGTTACTGGCACTGCCAAGCATACTTTTTTCACCCCTTTTCTCTTTTTTTGTTTTACTTTGGTTTCGTTCAAAAAGGGCATTTAGCTTTGAAGAAATATTTATTATATAGATAGCTAAACTCACTTACCTGCACTCAGTTATCACTCACTCACCTAATTGTCATTAACTTACTAATTGAAGTATTTACTACTCACCTAACTGTCATTGACTTACGAAATGAAGTATTTACCACTAACGCACGTATCTATTAATTCTACTATTTCACACTAATCCACCCATTCTCTCACGAATTTACCACTCACCACCGTTTTACCACCCATTCTCTCAACTATTTACCATTCATTCACTCTTCGTTCTTACTCTGATTGACTCAAGCAGCCACTATGTAACTAACTCACTCATTTATTCATTCACTTACTCGCCTAGTCGCTACTCACACACTTGCTCACATGCGCTCATTTATTACTAAGAGGATATATGAACTAAAAACACAACCCACCTGTATGCATTCAATCACGCACACGCGCGCACATAAACACGCACACGAACTAAACGTATGACACGCTTGGACAAACACACTTTTACTAGTGTGTACTGTGTTAATCTGTCACATCTAGTGACGTGTGCCCACTCACCACTGGTTTCAATGAGTTTCGTCATCAGGTTTGAAACGCCTCATTGAGCAAAGCCTTGGTGTGTTCTACTCACTACTGGTTTCTTACAGTTACAACACCATGAGGCATTTTTTGTTGTCTGCATTGCTGTATTAACAAAATAATTAGCCGTTTCTCTCAAAGTAGGAAAAGAGCTCCAGTATGCTAGCCGCTGAGGCTACGCACCACATACCTACCTGCACATGCAGAGGTTCAGAAGTTTGAATCCAGCCCACCCATGTAGAAAGCAGCCCCATCTCTCTCATTTTTAAAACAATTGTTGCCTGTTTTCTGGCTTCCCTTCGCCTCCTCGCACCACCAGCCCCATTACAGCCCCACTCCCAGCCACCAGTTCATGTTTGTTGCTCTTTGTGCATTTGTGTTGAAACAAGAAGTCTTAACTAACATTAAAACACGTAAATAACCCCGCTTTGAATGTAAATATTATAGTTAACTGCTGTGTCCTTAGGTTCATTAAGCTATCAATTTGAATGTTTACAACCTTCCAAGCAGCAATCAACGTGCGAGTCCTGAACTCTGTAGAAGACCTTTTAGTACACAGTTTATATGTGGCTGAACTCAATGTTACAATCACAGGCAAAATTATAATTTGTAAAGAAATGTAAACTCTGTGAGGAATCGTCAGATGTGAGAATAAATACACTCCATCAGGAAATATAACAGTATATGAGGAATTGCAAATTGAGAAATCCATAAATTGTGTGAGGAACTGTAAAGTCCGCAAGGAACTACAGACAGTTGTAAGGAACTGTGCAGTACGCAAGCAACTACAGACAATTGTGAGAAATTGTAAAGTCTGCAAGGAACTACAGACAATTGTGGGGAACTGTACACTCCTCGAGAAACAACAAACTGTGAGGAGCTGTAAACTACTCTGTAAGAAAGCGTAAACTCCGTGAGGAAGTGTAAACTGTATGAGAGACTGTAAGCTACTCTGCAAGTAAGCATAAACTCTGCTAGGAACTGTAAACTATGTGAGGCATTGTAACCTACTATGCAAGAAAAGGTAAATTCCAAGGGAACTGTAAACTGTGCGGGAAACTGCAAACTCTATAGAGAAGTCAAAACCCCAAGGGAACACAGTTTCACGTCAAACAGAGATTTTGAGGGTGAATAGTAAGGTACCTCGGTCATCGGCCTTCTCCAGAAATTTCATCACATCCGTTTCTCACCAAATTGCCAAAGAATTATGTTGAGCAACATGATAATGGAAGCGATGTTGATAAAAGCAATGACAAAACATAATAACAATAGAGGAGGATGACGATGCGGCTGGTGCTTATAATGGAATTGAAAATCGATGTTCTAAATATAAACGCAGCACATGGAATAGTCACGTGTCTTAGCGAGCATATAAATTCACCAGCTGAAATGGCCCACTGTCTTATCCTTTTGGGGCATTGTCCAGACCCTCCGTGCCATCTAGGACTTCTCAACATTCTGAAAGATTTTTGCGTCTAGAAGTTTATAATCAAGTTCACTATCCAATTGACAAAAGGTTTTGCGGTGGCTCATTGCCACAAGTACTATTATTTTATTACTTCTAAAACTTATACCACTGCTAGTGTTCAACTATCCCTACTACTACTAGTGCTAGAGCTATTACTTCTATTGCTATTTTGCCACTAGTATTGTTGCTACTATTACTACTTCTTATTGCTACATCTACTGCTTTTATTACTACCACTCTACTACTATATCTACTGCTTCTACTACAACCACTACTACTGTTTCTACTTCCACTGCTACAACTACCGCTTTTAGTACTACTAATACCAGCACTTCTACTGCAACGTCTACTGCTTTCACTACTAATATTACTTCTACCGACCAATCCTACCACGACATCTATTATTTCTATTGAAACGTATTGACTCTCAAGTACAGAGACATCTATGAAAGTAGTTTGCAAACTTTCCGCAGCTCAAGTATACACGTTCGTTGGACCACGCCCATTGTGCGTTAGCTGGTTGACGTCCTCATCAACCACTAGAGAGCTGTAAAGGTACTTGTAACATGAAAGATATTCTACGAATCAGAATCGTCCCTGCCCCTCTCTCCTTCGCAGAGATCTTGCCTCAGTTCTTCGTTGACTAAATCTAAACAAACAGCATGAATTTTCTAGTCTTCACTTTGTGTACAATGCTATGGTGACCATACGGACAACCATCCGAGCAAGCAGCTGTCATTCTATAGTTTTAGTCTACGACCACTGTCACTGGCCGCACGTGCTCTTCAGGTCAGTACAATAAAAGGTCTGTTTCTGACCAAGCAGATGCCTTCAGATCCTGTCGCACTAGATGACTAGATAATAGATTGCATTAACCCATCGGAAGGGGTGGTCTTCTTCGAAATTGTAGGACGTCATCACTTTTGTTCGATGGAAATTGTAGGACGTCATCAGTTTTGTCCGATGGAAATTGTAGGACGTCATCAGTTTTGTCCGATGGATATTGTAGGACGTCATCAGTTTTGTCCGATGGAAATTGTAGGACGTCATCAGTTTTGTCCGATGGAAATTGTAGGACGTCATCAGTTTTATTCGATGGAAATTGTAGGACGTCATCAGTTTTGTCCGATGGATATTGCAGGACGTCATCAGTTTTATTCGATGGAAATTGTAGGACGTCATCAGTTTTGTCCGATGGATATTGCAAGTGTAGATTCGGGAATTTAAATTCATGCGTGCTCGAGTTGACAGAATTTAAGAAAAAACAGCAAAACAGTCTTGAAGCAGTTAATACAGCAAGTAATCTCTAGCCATTCTCTTAAGTATTTTACTTTATTTTATGTTCAATGGATAATTAAACCGGAAAATACCAAAACGGAGATAAATTGGAGCCGAGTTGGGACAGTGTTATTTTTCTTTCGTTGATGGAACACACATACTGAGCACTGTGTTGGAATTGTTTATGCTTGGGTACATTTTGTTGTTTTTGAGGTGCCAAAGGTTATGTTCAACCCTCTGACTCTATACTTTGCTTGAAACACTATTCTTTGTTTTCATAGTTTCCTTGTGTGTGTGTGTGGGGGGGGGGGGTGCGTGCGTGTGCGCGTGTGCGTGTGTGTGTTTGTGTGTGTAATGGGAACGGGTGGAGGGAGCACAACAAATTAGTTTGAAAAGAGAAGATAATTCAGTGTCCATCAACAACGTCTGTGCTGTTTTGATGTTTTGATGCTGAACATTTCTGGCTTTTTGATGACAAGAAAGTCTGATTGCTGCTAATGAAGGACACGTGTTCCATCAAGTCCGCATCTACAGGAATCCAATCAACGTGGTTGCCGTAAATGTGGTTACCCATTTGTAACCACTTTTTGCATCACGTCTGATTACGGCCACAGTGACCCATTTCATTAATGAGGTCAGGGTGACTTTGCCAAGAGGGCAAAGATAATGGCGTGATCAGATTCGCACGTTGGCTCTCGTTATTGTTCTGAAAGGGAAAGTCATCGCGAACAGGGGCCAAATATAGAGAAAGGAACTTGCCAAGGGAAGCCACTCGGATCGAATTAAATAGATCAATGCATCAACGCACAAACATTTCGAAATGAACTAAAAATATAAAATAAAAAGAAATAATTGTTTGGCGGTGGTTGGATAAACACTATAATTTAATTCAGATCGGCTTAACGAAGTCAGACTGACGGCCCAGAACGAGGAAAGATACTTGCTTCCCTTCCAGTCACCACTCCCCTATCCTACCCCACCTCACCCCCGCCATTTGCGTCTTTTATGCTTATTCTCATATGACATTAACTCTTTCATTGAGAACAACGCAGTCATCTGCAACTTTCTCGATATTTCATAAAATATATGTCAAGGTCGGTGCCTTTTGTAAATCCTCAAGGCTTTTGTGATCAACTTCCGGTTTTGTGAATTTGTTACTGAGAAAGTATTACTTGCTTTGAATCACTCGTTAGAAATTAGAAATTTTTAGAATCTAACACAAGCATGGATACCTTGGATGTAAGACTGGATCGTCAAAAATATGATAATGAGATTATCAGACAGGTGAGAATTGCCGCATTTACTTTCCAAAGTTATCTCTCAGAAACCAACTTGAGCACCCTCTTCATCGTATCAGTTCCTTCAAGCAATATATGATTTCAGTAATTCTGGTAACTTCACTGTAGTAGAATTTTCCTGATGTCCTCAGCATACTTTGCCATGATACATCAAAAGTGTGTAGCATACTCTCTTACTCTTACACACACTGCAACAGTCGTTACCCGCATCTTCCTGGTCATTCGGGTTTATAATCAGTGAACATGTGAAGAGTAACTGGAAATGTAAAACGTGAAAGGCTACTTGCTCACTGCAAAATATAATTAACTTTTCTTACATCTTAATAGTCTCAACTTACAGTTTCCATATGGTATTCATTAGCCTGATACACAAATACATTGCATAATAAATACAGCATATCAAAACAATGTCAAGTGTCAACACACTAAATGCAAGCAGCTTAGTTCAAACATTTGTAGAAATAAAAGCCAACTCACATAGTGCATCTCTACACAAGTATAACATTTCAATAGCAAAAATAAATGCAGTATTTCTAAATCCATTCTCTCTCAACCAGTCACTTAAGCTCGTGGCCGCTATTCAAAACCAAACTTTCACCTCTTGTTCTCTCAAAGCTAACCTAGGTGCCTTTTTTCTGCCATAGCAGTTCCTTTACACAGAACAACAATTGTAGCAATTTATAGTAACTTCCCTGTACCAGAAATTGCTCGATGTAATCAGCATACCATGCCACCATTACATCAATGGAGTGCAGTGTGTTCTTACACTTACACACTGCAGTAGAGGCTCCCCACGTCTACCATGGTCACAGCAGTTTAAAACCAATAAATCAGGTGATACAAATAATACACTGAATGAAAGGCTCCTTGTCCCTGTAAAATATAATCAAGGAACAAGCGCTAAATATCTAGTTTACTCCATCTTCAACACCATTCATTCTTACATTCAAGCTGCAACTTACAGTTTCCTGCAACAGTATTTATTAACTCGATACACTCATACAGCACAATAAATACAGTGCTATACTTTTTATGAGCAGTTTCAATAGAACAACGTCAAGTGTTTAGCATACTATAAACGGCAGCTTAGTTCAAAAATTTGTTGAAATAATAGTCCATAAACATAATACATTTCTACATAAAACATAAGTATAACATATCACTAGCGCAAATGCATGAAAAAAAGTCCATTCTCTCACAAACAGTCAGTTAACTCGCCATTAAGCTAATGGCCACCTGTCAAGACCGGACTTCTTCCTACACTGAATTCAAGTGATTAGACAATAGAATTTTCTACAGCAGGTAAACCTTTGATCTCAACCCATTGGCTAATCTCGTTCTCTTAAATCTTAACCATTGGATAATAAAAACTACTCACCAATTGAACTGGCTTGCATTACATCAGCAATTTCTAGCATATTCTCAAGTGTTTATTTCCAACTCTGACACTTACGAAAATACAATCATAAGGAGTGTCCAAGGTCGGGTCACTTTGACAATTTAACAGTTTATATAACAAGTCTAGAAATAGCGATAGGTAAATTTACTTCACCACAAGATTTAAGAACCATTCGAAAAGACCCAAAACCAACTTCAAGAAATAAAATGAGAAAGCAGTGAGGTATTAAGAGCGAGAAATTGGAGCGAGAAATCAAGACAGAGAGAGAAAGAGAAAAAAAGAAGGAATGTTGCAATCGCTCACATTTCTGTTAAAACACGTCTGATACCTCATCTGCGCCTGCATTTTTGGTTCGCTCAGCGTATGACGTCAACATGGTGACTTATTTTAGTGGAAGTCGAGGATATAAAGATGAAAAAACTCATTAGGTAAGTGAGCCCATATTTTCGAACGCCACTGTAAACTACGCAAGTAGCGACTTACGTCAGAACTCACGCGCCTGGTCAGTCTCATTACCTCACGGGACCACTTTTCTCTTTATTGTGTTTCCGGCATGGCCTTTACCTAAAAGGTGCACTAAGTATTATCTATTTGCAAAAGCAGAGTTTAAATAATTTTTGAAGGATAACTCTCTCTCTCTCTCTCTCTCTCTCTCTCTCTCTCTCTCTCTCTCTCTCTCTCTCTCTCTGACACTCTTGTGTTCACACACACCATACTGTTAAATGTAAATACTAGAATATTCGTGCATGCATGGGTGATTCAACTTTAAAACAAACAAACCAACAATAGCAAGAAATAGGCAATAAAATAATAACAACTACGAAAAAAAACCCCATAAAATCGATAATAGCAGTATATGAAAAGCTTCAAACCAACTCCGTTAAATAGCAGACGCGAGAAACAATTTTATTCTTTGTTAAATTGATTTGTTAATATTGTCGAAGGCATTTTGAATGAAATTAACTTGAGTTCCCTTCTCAAAGTTAAAAATAGAGTATATCACATGGAAAGCCATATCGTTTCAAATAAATGTTATAGGCCTGCCAACATACATTATTACTGCAACCAGCTGCATATTCATGTTAGTTAGTATTTATTGATTGAGACATTAAAAGGTATGTTTATTTGGTATATCAGGTACATATCGATCATATGGATGGATGGATAGATAGATAGATAGATAGATAGATAGATAGATAGATAGATAGATAGATAGATAGATAGATAGATAGATAGATAGATAGATAGATAGATAGATAGATAGATAGATAGATAGATAGATAGATAGATAGATAGATAAAGGAATATTTGTTACTTTGTTAACGACTGGACGCTTATTACACTTGGACAAATGCAGAAGAAGAATAATTGAATATATTACTTTTCAAATAATCAATCCAAATTCAATAGTAAATGGTCCTTTTATCAGAAAAAAAAAGTGAATTAAGTATCAGTCAGAAGTCATAATCTCAACTTGTCCGACTTATTTCCAAGTCATCGAGAATTACGGTTCGTGCTTTATCGTGTCTTTATTTTTCTTTTATTCACATGAAAACTTATTCCAACATACTGGGAATGTGAAGATATAATAATTTAATTAATATTTTACTTTAAAGGAGTAGATATAGTAGATATTGCACTCAGCATAGAAAAGTAAACAGTTTTCAATATATCACCGACTCTATAAAGGGACGTAATTCTATATGACGTGAGACGAATAATATAATTTCTGTGTGTGAGTGGGATAAAATGTAGCAATTAAACATCATATCTATTCCATATTAGTCTGTCAACCCAGTTAATCAATATGTATAAAGGCCAGTTGCGACAGTCGTATATTTCATAATGCAGGCCTGTTTATGTTCAAATAGCAACAGTTAATGTTGTTTGCAGCAGAACATTTGTCAGTCCTAACTATCTGGTGTACTCTGCGAAGACATGATCAAGTGCATAGTTTTCAAATTTTAAGTACAATTTGGGGGTAAGGAAGAAATATTGGGGCCCTCCTGTTGAGAGGGCCCCCAAGAACAGTGGAGACTGCACGGGGCAGTAGCTACACCACCGATCCTGAAGTAATGCGGACAAATTAAATTTCTTTGAACTGCAAGCTGGAAGTAGTTCAATCAGGAAAAGTCCCTCACAATTCCAGTGAAATAAACTCAGTTTATCGGTCGCACACTAAGTCGGAATACGTGTCAAGGTCGTTAACAGTTTGGGGGGGAAAAGAAGGAAATGGATTTCGCGGTCGTTTCGCAATCACCTTGTCGTACCAGAGGTAGGTGGATGTGTGCAGGGATAGCCAATATTAGAACTCTGAATGTTGAGCATTGAAAATAACAAGGAAGACAAAAGGGCGAAGAAAACATTAAGAATCACCGGTCGAATCTACGAAAACCACGAGTGAATACGCTAAATGTTTTGTTTCAGCGAAATTCATTCTCTGACGCAGACATTCTTACAAACGTATACTACTTAATAAACAAATTCGTAAAAGGTTAGTCAATAAATGCAAAGCACCAGAAAATTCTCAAAATTGGAAAGAGAAAGAAAATAATCAAATCTAATCATTCCACCAGCTTGTATGTCTTATATTTCTACCTTGGAATGCGTTTTCTAAAACCATTGTTTCTATGGATACGAATCAGTTCCCCTCTGCTGAATTGTATCAGAGTAAGAAGTTTTAACAAGCATTAAAACGTATCAACATGTAAACTAATCTAACTTTATGCACAATGATACATACTTTATATTACTCTCTTTCTTTCCTCTGGACAAATTCACTTACAGTGCAATTTCCTACTGAGTGACAATCTCCATCACGCTCTAGTCACGTGACACGAACTACTCACAGCCTGTCTTACTTAACAGTACGCCAGTTTGATCAATAACTATTATGTGCCCGCGTACGGTATGGCTTACAGGTCATCAGCCAATCACCTACAGTTCACAACTAAAAGGAGTGGAGGGGGGGGGGGGCGCAGATTTATTGCCCTTAGAAATCACGTTTGCTCACAAAGTACGTTTGTGAATAGCATCTTAATGTTTTTAATACTGTCACACACCCTCTTATCCACTTAGCACCAGAGTAAACTGAATGGTTTTTGTGGTGGAGTAAATTTGCCTATTCTTATTTATAGACTTAATTGTTAAATTGACAAAGTGACCCGACCATAGGCACTTCTTATGATGGTATTTTTGTAATTGTCAGATTTGGATGTAAACACTTGAGTTGAGAATATGCTAGAAATTGCTGATGTAATGCAAACCAGTTCCAACTGGATGAGTAGTTTTATTATCGAATGGTTAAGATTTACAAGAACGATACCAGCCAATGGGCAGAGATCAAAATTTTGCACGTTGTAGAAATTCTATTGTCTGATCACTTGAATTTGGTGTGGCTAGAAGTCCAGTCATGAAAGGCAGTGGTTAGCTTAATGAGACAAAGCAGACTTTGTGTTATTTGTATCTCATGGTTTATTGATTATAAACCGCTATGACCATACAAGGAAGTTACTAGAAATTGCTAAGACCATACAAGGAAGTTACTAGAAATTGCTACAATTGTTGTTCTGCTTGAAGGAGTTCGTACAGTAAAAATAGCGGCCATGTTAGCTTCAAGAGAATAGCAGAAATGCTTTTGATGTGAGGAGAGAAACACGTGGAATTGGCGAGGACAATAACTTGTAAAATTATTACAAAAGCGTGCTAAAGACTATTGAGAGAGCACTTAAGCCAGGTTACTTAGAAACTATTTTTGCTCCTCTCTAATAACACAATTTCTTTTCTCTGATATAAACTATCCTGTGATTTGTGTTGACATTAAATTGTTGAATTCTATTTTAGGATATAAGACTGTGTAGTTTAAAAACTATTCAAAGGTGGTTTCATGGAAATATTGATGTCAAGTAATCTTTTTGTCATACATATTTGTGACGTGTGTAGTGCGTTAATCTCTGTTATGCGTTATTTCTTATGAATTTGTTTATCATTAATAACATAATTGCTGATCAGTGATTAAATTTAGGATCCGTTTCCTAACATGAATTCCCACTTACACACCACCGATACATAACTTCTATTCGCAGGTGGAACTTCTTACTTAAAGTGTAATCTAAAATCACAATATTGATTAACTTTCATTCAAACAATAGCTCCGAGACCCCTAGGTATTTCCCCCTCCACACTCTATCAGTGGTCTCAGCTGTCTCCACTCTCGATTGCAATTAAGTGGACTGGCCGGAAAGACTCTCACTGTCCAACTTTAGTCAAAGCAGCGCTGTGTGAGTTGGAACTACCCCTCTCCCCCTTTGCATCAGTACAGAGTGCGAAAATTAAATATCTGTTAATTCTATGAATTTAATTTAACAAGAGCAACTTTTCCTGTTACAATAGATTCGATTGTTGATTTAATAAATTTATTGTTACATTTATTTACCTTCTTACACATATTGATAACCTTATGTTAGAGAAGAAAGTTAGTGAATGCAGACTCTCTAAATACAGATTAAGACAGATTTGTCTGCTCCTTTAGTAAGACGTTTTCCACTTAGGGAAATATTGTGTGACGGTAAATGTTGTGGAAGATAGAAAACGTTTACAGCGCCCGCATATCCGCCAAGTGAGGGAGACGAGTATATAACCAACCTGTGCTCAGTATAAGTTTGAACGAATATTACAAATGTTCAAACTACACAATTAACAGTTAACAGAAGCAATACGGTTAAACTTAATCATAGCATCGTTAGGTATAAACACTGTTATTCATTTTACAAATAATAATAGAAAACTTCAAGTAAATAATAATGATAATTATGATAGGGAGATTTATGTCGTCATAATGTATATGCACGTCTGTGTGTTAGTTTGTGTGCTATAAACGCAACGCAGCATATACAAACAAGCACTCATATACATGTTCAAATATATTTACAAACACACGCATTCGAACATAAAACACTTAGACACACACCTACATACAAATGAACAATATATTTGCGAAATTTTAATTTTCCAAATAATCAAGTGCTCACCACAATTGGCATTATTCCACCTCTCACCCCTCAAGTAGCCACCCCCACCCATCCCATTAAGTTCCTTCCTTCAATCCTCTCACCAAATCTCACCCCTCCGCCCTAGCATATTGGGATTTCGCTGAACTGTTCCTGACCAAGTGCCTCTTAGTTCGCCGAAACTTTCCCAAACCATCATCGCCAGGAACATTACGATCTAAGACACGCGTGACGTAACTCCTGCAGCTCAGCAGCTGTTCCCTGATTGCCGATGGCGTTCGGTTTCCATTGACGGCAGATGAGTTGTCTCCCCCCTCAACTCCCTCCACCTTCTCTCTGTCTCTCCTAAATGCACGTGTTGGCGTAATGGCTGACTGGTTTGGCTCGAAACAAAATTCAAGGACCTGCAAAATTTAATTTAAAGGTAGGCGATGAATGGGACAATGAACCCCACAGTTTTCGTGGTGAGATAAATTTGCATTACATTTCAACCAGCAATACAAATTTTACATGAGCACAACATTCCACTTGGTACACCATTTTCTGTACACGACTGTTTGCCGACTATGACTAAAGGAGCGGAAGTTCACTATAGATGGCGGTTGGCTTGATGGTCCCTTACAGCTTGGGAGCAACCAGGAGTAGGCCACTCTCGCGCAAGACTGTGAAACGAAAGGGCACAACGAGAAAATAAGCAGTATTGCACGCGTTAAGAATTTCGCATTTAATTAATTAGTAATGCTTGCAGGCGAGTTGTAACTTTATATGTGTACACGAGGCTATTAGTCCTTAGTCGTGTGCACCATGACAACCGATGGCAACAAACGCAACACTAGAATCAATAGCAAAACTTAACCCTCCCACTGTTGACCTCAGTCCATTCTGCAAGCCGTTTCTGTACTAGATTAACCTATTAAATGCAGTGAAAACCGTAAGTTAATTGAAACATTCCCCATCATTAGGCCGCACCTTTGATAAGGTTTTAATTCATTAAGGTGGTGGAAGATAACAAAAGCCATGGTTAATGAACATCCGTTCATGATGGAGTAGTAAAATTTATGGTTCAGTGATTTCAGATTAGTGACACTTCGTTTCAGATGATTATATTAACAGTTGCTTAGTTTCAGACGATTAACGCAGACACTTTGCTCAGTTTCAGGCGTTTACAGCGGACTGTTTGCAGACTTTTAGAACTCATTCCACAATTCTTCTGAGAATTCATTTGCTGAAAACTTCGCCCATTTTCTTGCTGTAGGGATTGTGCAACTTTAACTTTGAATATTTACTAATTTGCTTGTTTTAGGGATTGTTGTACCTTTAACTTCGAACACTTTGCTCAGTTGCTTGTTTTATGGGTTATGCAATCTTAACTTAAAACGCTTTTAGTACAATTAATGAAGAGAGAATATGTTTTCTCAAATTTTGTCGTGGCTTCGATTTTAATGTTTACAATTTTATTAATTTTAAAGATGTTGAAACTATGCTGGCACTAGTTATTGCATTTGTTTTGTAAGTATTTCTTAAAACTTAAAAAAAAAAATTTCTTTTTTCGATTTGCCCTCGTGGAACTTCAAAGGGAAGAGATAATTAAGCGCTTGTGCAGTGAACTAAATTAGTTTCACTTCACAGCTCACGTAACTTTTCCCAGCCAGTCATGCTGTGTGGCCAACGTTTTAACAAACGGTTTTGCTAAAAACAAAAACTCTTGTTTGACACCAACGCTTAGTTAATGGATATTATTATTATAAGTTAATTAACCATCCAAAACTAATTATATCCTCCAGAAGACACTACTCGTCCTTCTCACTTGGCAGATATACGGGAACTGTAAACATTTTCTCTCTTCCACAACATAAAATAACATTTACGGTCACACAGTGTTTCCATGAGTGGAAAACGTCTTACTAAAGGAGAAGACAAATCCATCTTTAATCTATTTCTAGAGGCCCCAATCCACCCACTTTCTTCTCCAACATAAAGTTATCAATATGTATAAGAAGGTAAAAAAATTAAAAATAAATTTATTAAATCAACAATTAAATAGATTACTTGACATCAATATTTCCATGAAACCACATTCACATATTTCACATAACGTTTCACAGTCTTATACTAAATACAATTCAATAAAATGCCAATACAAATCACAGGATAACCTTATCAGAGAACAGGAATGGAGATATTAGAGATAAGCAATAATAATTTTACATAACCTCATTTAGCTGCTGCCTCAATGGTCCTTCTGTTTGCTTTTGCAACAAAGACACAAATTACTGTTAACAGTTATTTTGCCAGCTCCATACGCATCACTCACACATTGAAAAAACACTGCTTCACTATTTAGAGAGAACCTGGACACTTCTTTTTGTCGTGTCAACTCCTAGCAATGTCTAACAAGTTCTTTACGCTAGAAATTATTCACACAGTTGACAAATCTTGCCACCTCACATCAGTAGAGTACAGTGTGTCCTTACACTTACATGCCATAATTTCGGAGGGTGATAGCAGTTTAACGTCACCACTGGGGCTTGCGTTGATCATTTCATCATAAGACTTTATCTGATCTGAGTGCCCCAGTGAGACCCCACAGCCTCACATTGCGTTCCTAGGTGGAGGGTGGGAAAAGTCGCACCAGTTTGGCGCACACCCTCAAATACCCCTCCGTCGTTTTCACTATAAATAGTGTATGCCTGTCATATTCTTACCACCACCGTCTGCACAAATAATAAAAATAAAAATAAAAATAAAACAAAGTGAAACCGCGGTGTCACATCACTTAGAGCAGGGGTGGGCAACTTCTTCAGTCGGCGGGCCGGATATGGGAAAATGAAGTCCTTGGCGGGCCGGATTACTAAATCAATACCTTAATCGTATTTAATGTAAACTTTAAACTTGTAAACATTAAAGCATAGAGACCAAAAACAGTATATAATGAATTTAACGTAATGTACCTCAATAGCTGCTGAAGTCAATGAGACATCTGTGGTCGATCAAAGTTTTCAACAAGTTGTTTGAACTCTGGCTGCATGTCGGACGTAGAAATTCTCAGTAAAGACTGCACGTGAACATCAGTTAGATTGGAACGCAGCTTTGTCTTGTTAATGTTCATGGTCGAAAATGTTTGTTCACAAATGTATGTAGACCCGAACAGAACAAGTAGTTTCATGGCCATCTTTCTCAGGTTGGCAAACTTGGATTCATTCAGTGACGCATAAAATTTGTCAATGCTTTCAGATTGGAATTTCTCTTTCAGGGTAGAGTCACACTGCAGATCAATCAGTTCCAGCTGTAGAGCATCCGGCGCCTTTTCAAAGTCAGTTGTAAACGGTGATGACAAGATATCAAACTCAGCAGCAAGTTTCTGGAAGTCCGCAAAACGACGAGCAAATTCATTGTCTAGTGCAGATATCATACTGGTGTACTTCTCAGTTGACATCATCTGGGGTGCCATAGTTTCGAATGTTGGAAAGTGTGTTGTGATATTCTGACTGAGCTGGCGAGAAAACAGTTTTAGCTTCACCTTGAATGCCTTCACTGTTGAGTACATTTCGTGAGCAAAAGTGCCCTTCCCTTGAAGTCTGGTGTTCAATTCATTCATATGTTCAAAGAGATCAACTGCAAACGCCAGATCTGAGAGCCATTCTGATTTTCTGAGTTGAGGATATTCTGTATCTTTCCCTTTCATCTCCAAAAACAGTAAGATTTCTGTTTTCAGGTCCCAGACACGTCTCAGAACTTTCCCCAAACTCAACCAGCGTACAGCGGTATGATACAAAACATCACTGTGATCAGAACCGCAATCTTCCAGAAGTGTGATAAACTGTCTGTGATTTAGACCTCTCGCCCTGATGAAATTAACAATTTTCACAACTGGATCCACAACATGTTTCATGTCAAGCACACTTTTACACAGCACTTCCTGGTGTATTATACAATGTAGAAATATCAATTCCCTGGTGCAATCGACCTCTGCAACACGGTCACCCATTCTCTTCAGTAGACCAACTTTCTTTCCTGTCAAAGATGGAGAACCATCCGTAGTAACACTTACCATTTTCTGCCATGGTAATTGCATTGTGTGCAAGGCATTTTCCACACATTCGAAAATATCTTCCCCGGTAGTAGTGTCTTTCATTGATTCCATTGACAGCAATTCTTCTGTGATTTCAAAGTTTTCTGAAATGCCTCGTACAAAGATGAGCAACTGTGCAGTGTCATCGATGTCAGTGCTTTCATCCAATGCCAGGGAAAACAGCTGAAATGAAGGTACACGCCTTTTTAGTTGTGATGTCAGGTCTTCACCAATTGCTTCAATGCGGCGAGCCACAGTTCTTCTCGACAAACTGACTTCTTCAAACTTCTTTCTGTGTTCTGGACAGACTTGATCAGCTACATCGAGCATGCACTTTTTGACAAATTCACCATCACAGAACGATTTGCTGTGCTTAGCAATGTTGTGTGCGACCACAAAGCTGGCATTAGTAGCAGCTTTCTGGGCTACTTTGGCTTTTCCGAATAAATTCTGCTGCTTTACAAGTTTTCTGTCCAGTTCTGTTGCTTTTGTTTGCCGTTCCGCTGCTGATAAAGTCCTGCCATAGCCTGCATGTTTCGTCGCATAATGGCGGCTAATGTTGTACTCTTTCAACACGGCAACACTTTCACTGCACAGCAAACATACTGCTTTCTTGCCGACTTCTGTGAAAAAGTACTTAGGCATCCATTCTTTGTTAAATGCACGACACTCGCTGTCAACTTTACGTTTCTTGGCAAAATCCATGATAAAAATTCTAAATCTAACCGAAAACAACCAAAGAATAACTAACAGTCACTATTACTGTGTGTAATAGGGTCGGGGCAATTATAAGTCCATGTAATTGTCACACGGTTTATCTGTCTCTAAATTTCGTGTCTTACTACGAGATTAAATTTAGTCAGACTGAAGGATAGATCTGGGCAGCCAGTCTGTTTCAGAATAAATGAGGAGATTTAATTAATCTAATCCTGGAATTTAATTAATCTAAATCTTAATTCTGGAACAGGGTCTTTAAATAAATACTGGCATGTAACACTGTAAGAAAGTAGTGGGAGATTGCAGCAGGATGTGGATGGGGCCACATTACCATGGCTAATGTTGTACTCTTTCAACATTGCAACACTTTCACTGCACATCAAACATACCGCTTGCTTTCTTGCGACTTCTGTGAAAAAGTATTTAGGTATCCAATCTTTGTTAAATGGCTACACTGGCTGTCAACTTTATGTTTCTTGGCAAAATCCGTGATAAAAATTTTATTGTAAATTCTAAATCTAACCGAAAACAATCAAAGAATAACTAACAGTCACTATTAACTGCGACGCAGTAAGATAGTGGGAGATTGCGGGGGTGGGGGGGGGGCGGGGATGTGGACGCGGGCCACATTACTATGTACGGCCAGAAACAGTCAGCGGGCCGGTCAAAATCCCTTCGCGGGCCGGACCCGGCCCGCGGGCCGTATGTTGCCCGTCCCTGACTTAGAGAGTGCTCGAAATAAAGTCACTATCTGATCTTAGAGGCCAGGTTGGACATGCTTGGGGAAGTTTATCTTGCATAGCCAAAACTAATTAACTCTTGGGACAGAAGGGAGGTAATTTCTTTTGTTTCCATGTATTGTCGATGTGCTGAAAATTAGTCATAAGAATATAATTTTTTCCATCCTCCCCAGCACCTCCAGTGAGTAATAAAAACCCTATTTGTATTCCAAATTCGGCAGACATCTTTTACCGTTCCCATTGTCCGAGAACAGACTTGTCTCCCTTGGCTAAATAAATATTATGCCAAAGTAAAAAGAAAAGATCCTGAACAGGTTAATTAAATTTGCGTAGGTGAGAAAATCTATTTCAATATGCAGCAATTCAATGGAATTATAAATTATATAATAATATTTCATTATTAAGATACATAAAACCTTTGTTCCAGCAAATGTTAGATTAATGTTTATAATTGTTTCATTGTGTTATTAACCTTAACAACCAAGTGTCCTATTGATAATTGTAAACTAACACACATCGATTATTTTATAAATTCATTTATGTAATATAATATTAATAACATTGCAAACTATGGTTGAATATTATACATGTGTTTGGGTACTGTACATTTAATTAATTAGTATGATGCCTGAGAGGAACATCGTGTCATGCCATGTCATGTCAGCTGACATTACATATTTATCATGTTACCACAGCTGAATAACCATATGTTTTAATCAGTAGTTATTAAGTCTATTGTCATGTTTGAGAGAGAGAGGGGGGGAGGAGGGAGAGAGACCTGTAGTAATTTCTGGTTAGAGTGGACTTATGGTAAAAGTGACCTATTTTCATCAGACGTCATAATGCGACAGCTGTTACGACTACAGCTACATTCACTCCAGCATATCACTTCAAGAAACTGATCCCTGGGCCAGCGCATTTACCAAGTCATGGCGGCCATTGTGTAATCTGCTACCCAGCCCGCCAGCGTGAGCTGAAGGAGGTTTGACCTCTACTTCATTGAAGATACGAACCAATATTATGCTGTCATTAAACTATTGACTATTTCAAGCTGTTCTTCCAGTTTGTGCCAGGTCATCTGTATGATGAACATTCTAGCATTTTGTTTGTTATAGTTTATGTTTATTGCAAACACTTGCAGAGCGCTACAATACACTCTAGCGTAAGTGCGAATGTACTCAATAAATTGCAAGTTACGATCTTCCTAGTCTCTTAGTGCATGAAGATTGACTGACAATGAGAAAAACCAGTAAACAGAGTCTTACTTTCTCTCCCCACCACCACCACCACACACACCTCTTCCTCGGCATGATATTGCACGAAAACAACAGTCGTAAAATCGTGCTTGACAGTTTATGGTGTTTTCTGTTTCAAATATTGATGTAGAGAGTGGCCTCATGGGGAAAATCCGACGTCTAAAACGGTAGGGTTTAATTGCTTATGACACTTCTTGTGCTTATAGGCTAAATTTGTAAACAAAAATAACGGCGTAATGAGAGGGAGAAGAACCGGGGGTGGGTGGGGTGGAGTATGAGAGGAGAAAAAGCAAAGGAGAGAGAAACTCTGCATCAGATAGATAAATAGATGGAAGGATGGTTGATTGGATGGATGGATGGATAGAATTAAGGAAGTGGTATGGATAGAGGAACAAAAGCTTGGTTACTGGTAGGAATGATGGACAGATTAAATTTTAACTGAGTGAGAGGACGGAAGGGGGTGGGGTTGACAGAGGTTATTTTTAATTGAGCCAACCCGACTGATCTACTCATATACATACTTAAGATCCACCGCTGGTTGAAATAGCCATTTACGGGAAAATATTATATATTCGCATACAAATTTCAGTGACATGGGCCAATTGATAATTCTGATGCTAAGTAAGAGTTGTTTTCTCCTTGTGCGAAAACAATTTGTAAAGCATCTCGTGCCATGTCAATGGTACGTGTCGTGCACCTCACGTAATGTCTACACTCTACAAAAATGTGACGTTGGAGGTACAAAGTACACTCGATAACAATTAACAAACGGTGGAGGTACAAAGTACAATCGATATAAATTGAATGTCTACTGTAATGTGACTTTGGAGGTACAAAATACAATCGATAACAATTAACAAACTTTGGAGGTACAAAGTACAATCGATATAAATTAAATTTCTACTGCAATGTGACTTTGGAGGTATAATGTACAATTGATATAAATTAAATGTCTACTGCAATGTGACTTTGGAGGTACATAGTTCAAGGTAAGTAAACAATCACTCAAGTTTACTATTTCAGGCCTCATATATTGATATACGTCATAGTTACTTCAGTTTCTCAGAACAGAATCCAGATGAGTTCTATTAATAAATGTGCCTGTGAATACATCGTAACTCTAATGTGAACAGTTTTGTCACGTGCTTTCCAACCACGTGAACCAAAATTCACAGTCGTCAATTAAATGAGAGTATTTATGCTTTTTAAAAATAGACACAACCTGAAATGTTATATTTACCCAAACACATTCATCATTCTATGACTTCGCAAGTGTGGACTCTGCACTAGTAAAACTTAGAACTAGAATGTGTTCAAGAGGTTTCCGTTTTCACTTGCTGTGAACGCTTTAATTATAACAAAAGGTGGGAATGGCAGAAGTATTTGGAAGAGGAGAAGAAAGATAGAAGCGTGGTAATTTAAATTTTTTTTTTTTTTTTTTTTTTGGGGGGGCGGCTGCAGATTTTGACACTGTTTTAATCCGCATCTTCATTATCTGTGAACGAGTACAAAATGAGAAATCGGATGCCTTTGAACTCAAATGACGCCCCCTTTTTACTACAGAAAAAAATAATTTCATTGCACTTCAACGTGTGCACGACCATACGGAGTGTGTACTGGGATATTAGAGTGCACAGTGTACTTACTGAGCTAGGTATAATCTGAAGCCGCACTAACGTACTTATTAAACATACTGAGCTAGGTATAATCTGAAGCCGCACTAACGTACTTATTAAACATACTGAGCTAGGTATAATCTGAAGCCGCACTAACGTACTTATTAAACATACTGAGCTAGGATAATCTGAAGCCGCCTTAACTTACATATCAGATATACTGAGCTAGGTGTATCTTATTAGATATACTGAGATAGTTATGTCTGAAACCACCCTATATCCGAGAATTATGCTAGATTACCGTGGTTTTAAGAAAGCAATTGTGCTCCCGAACACTAAACTTTATTTTCAGATTTTGCAGCCAAACCACACACAAGCCCCAAGTCGTAAAAGGCTTAAACTGTCAACGTGAGCAAGCAGTTTCCGTTTTGGCTGAGTTAGGAACCCCATAGAGGCGCCCGAATCGGCTCCGTGACCCGGGATTGACATCAGCTCTTCTCCTTTCTCCTACAGACGACCGCTGAGTAGCATCAAATCCGATTTTTCCTGGTAGTTTTCCACTCTCCCCACACTGGATTTTATCTCTCCATGACGTCATTATTGAAAGCATCTGTGACGCAAGTGAGCTCCGAAATTACCAGTTAGGTTAGGTAACTCGTAAGGGAAACGAATAAGCGTGACAACGAGCGAGCGAGCGAGAAAGAGGCTGAGAGAGAGAGAGAGGCAGACAGATCACAGCTTCTGCTTCAGTGCGGATGTGGGCTGGATCCGAAAAGGATTTGTGTACACTGGAGATCAGCGGTTTAATGACTACCACATGCTAGTGATGAGAGAAACCTGAATATACCTGGAGTTATCTCCGCATGGCTCTCTGTCACCGAGACCCAAGCCCATCGTGTGTTACCATGGCAATTCTAGGCTGCACGATAATCTTCTTCTGAGAACATTTGTCGATGTTGGGACTGGCGCTGATGAAAGCGAGAAATTAAAATAAAGAATTGAGAGAAGAAGTTTTGTAAAGGATGAAAAATACCGAAGAACTGTAATGATTGCTATTTCTGGGCGCGGATTTCATAGCGTCGCAGAAGGGTTGCCAATTAAGCGGTTTCAGTCATCCTATAATAAATTGGCCTTTATTTTAATTCAGTAAACTATTTAAATGAAGTCTTTAATGGGGGATCAATTAAAGGGACGACTAAACTACTTTATTTCAGAATGAACGAATTTACTACCCTGACGCACACATGGTTCTTTCCTGTATTCTGAGCAGAATTTTAAATCTGTTTTCAGAGGTCCTAAATGGAATGCAGTAAGGATGGTCGATAAGGGAAATGGTGGGACCAATTCACCTATTAGAAAGACCTGCATTTTAGAAGCTGTATTGGTTTGCTGATGTAGTTGTTGTCTATTTTTATGCGATCGTTCATGGTGATGGGGCCTAGTTTTGTTTTATCCAAGATTTTATGTCACTAATTCATTGTTTGACTGTAGTAATTCATTTTATCACTAATTCATTGTTTGACTGTAGTAATTCATTTTATCACTAATTCATTGTTTGACTGTAGTAATTCATTTTATCACTAATTCATTGTTTGACTGTAGTAATTCATTTTATCACTAATTCATTGTTTGTCTGTAGTAATTCATTTTATCACTAATTCATTGTTTGACTGTAGTAATTCATTTTATCACTAATTCATTGTTTGACTGTAGTAATTCATTTTATCACTAATTCATTTTATGACTGTAGTAATTCATTTTATCACTAATTCATTGTTTGACTGTAGTAATTCATTTTATCACTAATTCATTTTATGACTGTAGCAATTCATTTTAACACTAATTCATTGTTTGACTGTAGTAATTCATTTTATCACTAATTCATTTTATGACTGTAGTAATTCATTTTATCACTAATTCATTTTATGACTGTAGTAATTCATTTTATCACTAATTCATTGTTTGACTGTAATAATTCATTTTACCACTAATTCATTTTATGACTGTAGTAATTCATTTTATCACTAATTCATTTTATAATATCAAATATTCATTTTAAGATATCATTAATTCAATTTGTGTGCTAATTCACTTATGACATCATTCATTCAATTTGTGTGCTAATTCACTTATGACATCATTCATTCAATTTGTGTGCTAATTCACTTATGACATCATTCATTCAATTTGTGTGCTAATTCACTTATGACATCATTAATTCATTTCTTACAGCACTTGACCAATTAATGTCATTAATAAACTTTTATGTCAGTCCTTCATATTTACCACTAATTCCATTTTTATCATAACTGATCATTTTCGACATCACTGATCGAGAACATTAATACATCACGTATTCATTTTCTGATCACTAAATAATTTTATGATTAAATTTTATTCAAATATTAACTGCAAGAAAGAAAGAAAGAAAGAAAAATCCTTCCTCCCTGCCCCGTCCCCTCCCCCCAGCCGTCCCCTTTGGTCTGTAGCATGTTTACATTTTCTTCTCTTCTCGCTAGATAGGTCGACGTGACCCGTGGAATGGTGGAGCTTCATTTTCTGTAAAGTGCTTTGCTGCATCTCCTCTGACCTAAATATTTTTAATTATACACAATCACTTGATTGACACAAAGCATCTTTCGGTAGTCAGTCAAGGTGAACTACTGCTCTGTCTTATTATGTCCTAGTCAGTTTGGGGTGCGCAGAAAAAAACTTTCGTGCCGTGCGCAATAGTTTTGTTGATTTTGCACACCTCACTTAACTCTTGCCTATCTAGGGACTTTTGGATTGTGAGTTTAGATTTAAATTGAGAGTTGTTGGTTTCCGGCGAGGAGAGAGTAAGTACGGTGAATGAACGTTGAAGTACGGGTGGGTGGGGTGAAAGTGTGTGTGTGTGTGTGTGTGTGTGTGTGTGTGTGTGTGTGTGTGTGTGTGTGTGTGTGTGTGTGTGTGTGTGTGTGTGCAGTGTTTTGTCTTCTGCAGCCAGCATTCTAGCTTTTTCTGATTTTATTTTAATTTACTTTCTTTATGGTCGCAAGTTGTTACCCACGGAAAAAGTTCTTTGTCCCATATGTATGTATATGACTGAAGGAAAAGAAAGGTAAACATTTTGATGATTGTCTCCCTTTGATTAGATGATGCATTGCCTTCTCGCCTCGTTTGTGTTAGTGTGTTTGTATGTGTGCATATATGTATAATTGTATAGGTGTGGTACACAGAAAAGAAAGATTTTCATGTTAACGATTTTCTCCCTTTGGTTATAGAACGTTCATATCACCAACATACGTGTTAGTGTTGTTAAGTGCGTCACTGTGTATGTAGGTGAGTGTGTGTGCTTGTGCGTGCATGCTTGGTAAGGCGCGGGGATTACAAGAAAACATTACCATCTTGATGATTTTCTCCTTTTGGTTACAGGACACACAGCACCATCTCGTTCCGTAAATGTATTATATATATCAGTGTGTGTGTGTGTGTGTGTGTGTGTGTGTGTGTGTGTGTGTGTCTGTGTGTGTGTGTGTGTATGTGTGTGTGTATGTGTATGTGTGTGTATGTGTGTGTATGAGGGGTGGGAAGCAAGGTGATGTAAGGGCAAGAAAGATTACTATCTTAATGATTTTGCTCTCTCAGGCAAGGAAATACAGTTTGCAATGGGGCAATGCGTTGTAGTTCTTAGAAAAGTTTGCTTGTAGTGTAATTAGAAAACAAACTATTTGACGAATTGTGTTTGAGTTTGCTTGTGGGTAAACACGAGTTCTCAGTGGATAATGAGCGTGACAGACGCTCTCGAGGACTTGTTTTATTTCCATCAAATTATCTCGTGTGTGTTTAAAGACAGCTCGATTGCTTTGTGTAAACAGAATATATCTGTCTGCTGAATGTTTAACTGCCTGCTCCATAGAAATGGCGGTGAGTCACTTGACGAGTAATGAATCTGATAGGGACCTACACAGCACCGCTTACTATGACGTCATGAGACGTCATACACAGATAAATCAAACAAAATCGGTCCAAATAGCAAGATAACCGATGTTTCCGTTTATTTACTCTCTTAAGCAAACATGCGTTTTACAGCAATTTCATAAACTGGTCAAGTATTCATTTGACATGTTCAACTTCATTTACTATCATATACTGGCGGTAGGAACCACATTCGTTCATATCTTCACTTCCAGTTTAATTTGATGCTGGGGACAAAAGCTATATTAGGTCATGTCGTCAATGACAGTCTAATATGATGTCATATACTCAGGGTAGGTCATTCTGTACTGCCACTCATTTATCGTCACTATCCTAGATTATGTGCCCTTGTGTTTAATTTGCAAGTTAAGTCAAGCGTGTACACCCACTCTCAATTTACTAACCCAAGCTGATTGCGTACTCATCGATAATTGATCCCTCTACTTCATCAAATATTCAATAAAGGCAAGTAGAAGAAAAAGTAACTCAAACACTTCAAGAAAAACGGCTACAGTTTGAATAATAAAAAAAAAAAAAAAGAAGTTTAAGTTATTAAATTCTTGGAAAGGTTGGGACTCAATAGATGGATTAGAAATACAATAAGATATTTTTCCATTTCGCCATATATACTACTACCATTTTCTAGCATACTGTTTGTACATGCCAATATAATTAATTTAAACTCACGCACACACGCATTTCATACACAGAAACACGCTGTCAAACATATGTTTGAACAGCATGCAACAATACTTTATTCCAACGCCACCAACACCAACACCAACACCACACAAACACACACACACACACACTCAGAAGCTGCGGGATTCTTGTCCAATGCATGTCTTCAGCAAACAAAAGCTGCAGTCTCCTCATCCATACTCCCTCCAAACCACCCTTCTCTGCACAGTAACTCACTCTGTTTGGCCTCCTCTCTTCTCCACCTCCCTCCACCTCTCTGCGCTTTTTATCTCGTCCTGTAGATGCAGCGTCGTCTCAGACGAAGAATATGTGGCAGATGTCTGCTGAGCTTTGTACGTTACCTCTCAGGCAACAAATCTTGTGACATTTACACAGTTCAGATCCGGTTCCGGTCCAAACCCATTACCTTTGTCAGTTCACTAAAGTCACGCACATTAACTAGGCTTTGTTTGTAGAACTCATATGTGTGACGTCATTCGAGGTTAATGAGTTTGGAATGATGTAATTGTAAGATATCTGGCTTGTTGTTTTTTTTTTCTCCTCTTCAAAACATACACACACACGCACACCTAAACCCACAGACATATACATAAACACATACACACGTATACACATAGTGAGAGACGTGAAATTGCTTGGAGATTTAACTTTTATCTTTTGGTTTTAATTTTTGAATTTCTTTTCAGTGCTCATGATTGATTTGTACTATTATTTTAGGTTGATGGGTGTCTGGAAACGTGTGTGTGTGTGTGTGTGTGTGTGTGTGTGTAGATGTGGGGAAGTTGATGCGTGGATGTGGGGAAGTATGTATGTGTGCACGCTCTAACTTTCTCTCTCATACACATGTGCAGGACGAAAACGCTGTGTTACCCACACTCAGTATCGAAAGCATTTCTGGTGCTTAAACTGTCAGTCACTCAGAGGATTTGAATTTATAATTTATGCCTCCAACTGCTCTAAACTTTCATGCCCAATTATATATCAAGAGTGAGGGTGTAAACAATAAGAAGTAGTATTTATTATAAGTATAAAGTATGTACATCACAGCAATTCAACAAGAATAAAATATGAATGAATGACATACGAACATAGACAAATGAGATATATAGAATATAGATTCCTCATGCAGTTCCATAGTACATGTGCCTGTAGTTCTCTGTCAATTGTCTACTACAATCTGTGATTAGCAAACATTACCTTTAGTTGGCAACAGTTCACCCAGACAGAAAAGGATATCTTCCCATCCTACTCACTTCAGCTTCACGTGGATGACGTTCACAGCCACATTCTGAATGCAGTCTCAGACCTCTACTTCACAAGTGCAAAGGTCACACAGAAAATCTGAGGCCACCAGCCACCAGCACACAGCAGAGATAACGGTAAAATGAGAGGAAGGAACCAGCATAGGGAACAGGATAACAGTTTTTTTCTTCTGACTGTTGAAAATACAATGACCTTCTGTAGAATGGCAACATTATCTATCTTCCATTTTATAGTCATTCACAAAATATATATTTCACAGTTTCTGCATTTAGCCAATCAGTTCCTTATAAGGTACAATGAGCTTAATTACATGCACCAAATATTAATAATTTGAATAACATTTATACTTCTAAGTATAGTTGTATAAATCCATAGAATTATAATGGCATAGAAAATATTTAAGGCATAATTAGTGTTTTCCCACATCAAGATTATGATGAGAGATGACTCTAAACCAAATATAATTTCACGCAGATTAAAAGTCAACAGAATCTTTGATAAGGACTAGCGTGTAGTCGTACTAAATCAATTAGCATAAATTCAAACATTTCTTTAATTTATAATGATATTCTAGAATCAATGCATCATATACACACATGTGGAAATTGATATAAAATGTACATTCTTCTTTTCTTTAGTCACAAAAGAACAAAGAAATCAATTTATTCTCTTTTAGCTGCAAAAAAATAACAATTATGAAGAAACATAGTACTCAGTGGTCTTCACGTTTGATCAGCTTTATCCATGGACAAACTCCAAAACGGGGACTTGGGATAGCAACGTCTGTACAGGAGTTGGTTTTTGAAACAAGTAACGCTAAAATGCAGGAAACGCTACCTATAGTGTTCCACCGGAAAGAACAATGGTTGGGTTTAATTATAAACGCATCTCCCGTTGCTTGATAAGAGGGCGAATAGTTTATCTCCCTTCATTATTGCACTAACGTGCCGTGCATGAGGTCTACTTAGGCGCTGTAGTACGAGCATTCTCTCCCCCACTTACAAGAACGTTTCATGACAAATATATTTTAAAGAAAAATATAAATGACAAAAATAAACGAGGGATGGAAATATTTGTCAAAGAATGTATATTTCAACAATGTCTCGTAACACACAATTTTCACTGATGACGTCATTTCTCTTGCAGCTCTATTATTGTGCACTATGGGTTATTCGTATAGAAAGACAAATGTCTCGAGCCATGTCCCACTGATAAACACTTTGCTAGTGGAGTCATATTGGAATCACTGTCTGGCAGAGTAAATTTTCCTATCCCTATTTCTAGACTTAATTGCTAAATTGTCGAAGTGACCCTATCTAGGGCACTCCTTATGATAGTATTTTTGTAAGTGTCAGAGTTGAGAATATGCTTAGAAATTACTAGTGCAATCCAAACCAGTTCCAACTGGATGAGTAGTTGTTATTATCCAATGGTTTAGATTTACAAGAACAAGACCAGCCAAATAGGCTGAGATCAAAAGTTTACCTGCTGTAAAGAAATCTATTTTCTATACACTTGAATATTGGAGTGGCAAGAAGTCCGGTCATGAAAGGTGTTCTGCGTATTGAGGCAAAGTACTAAATGTTGTGTTCTATACAGTGTTATTATTATGAAGAGTAGAACTGGTCCAAGGTATAACACCGTGGTAGTATGAGTATGATCAGAAGCTGCTACCGACTAAAGAAATGAGAAACTTCTTACAGTATATTAAGAGAGTGATGAAAACAAGCACATTCTGAGAACTGTAGGCCTTACTGTCAATGGGTGAACACTGATCAGCGTTTTTTTAAAAAATGATATTAACACAATATTTTAAAAGGTGCTTAGATTAGCTATTGTTTTAAATATAAGATCTGAACACTTCGTCTGTTTGAGAGTGGCCATGTCTGGACTAGATCCAATCTTTGACTCAAGCAAGAGAACGTGATTTTGCAACCATGAGCTCATATTATGACGAGAACTATTTTTGCAAAAGGATTTAAATTTACACGAGAGAAAAACAAAAGAGTAGGCTAAAAAAAAAAAAAAAAAAAAAATCAACAACCCAAACCAAACACATAAATAAAATTCAGGAAAATAAAATTTCTAGAAAGCCTCAATTTACAGAATGCGCTATCCTCTCAAGGGAGATAACTAAATCTTCACGAGTATTTCAGTTAGAGTGGTCTGTGAGATGCCTGGTATATGCGCAAGACGATTAGTGAATACTAAGCAGGCGGAGCGGGCACGGCAGGCAAACTAAGAGCAGTTTCAGATTACGAGAGTATTAAAACTGTTCATTTCCCATCACAATTTTCAACATTGATCTGGAAGAAAAACAAATTGCTTTCAAAATATGTTATTTATTAACGCGGAACTTGAGTAAAAAAGTGAAAAGAAATTTATATATTTTCTTTTATGCAAAACATTAAAAAAAAAAAAGCTATTACAATAAAATAGGAATTGAGTAAAGAAATTAAAAATGAATGAACGAATAAAATTAAAGAAGGGAAGTAGTAAAATAAGGAAATGTTACAACAGAGAGAAAGGAAGAGTAAAGAAAGAGCGAATAAATTTATGGAAGAATAGAATGAACGAGGGAGAAAATGAATAAATTAATTAAAGAAAAAGGAAAGAGGTACAGGAAAATAAGAAAAGAAAAAGTAAATAATGAACGAAGGAATATAAAGGAAAAGGGAGAGAAAACTTTAAATTAAGCGAAAGGGAAAATGTAGGAAAGAAACGAAAATGCAAGCACACGAAGAAATAATGAAGAAAATAATGTATAAATGCATGGATGGACGATAAGAAACGAAAGAAGAAAAAAGTAAAGAAAGACAACTGCACCAAGGCAAGAAAGAAACGAAGAAAGAAAGAAAGAAAGAAAGAAAGAAAGAAAGAAAGAAAGAAAGAAAGAAAGAAAGAAAGAAAACACTGTTACTAAAGCAACTGATACGCAGGTGGTCGACAAACCAATATCAATCCAGTTAAGATCTATTTTAAATGTTGCTTTTCCTGTGTGATTTATTCGAAAAATATTTCGTTTATCTTGTAGTGTACTTAGATTTCGTGATTAAAGTAATTGGACCTTTGTAATTCCTAAGATTTCTCTGGATGGAGCAGCTATCTTGAAAGTGTTTTAAGTTATTGATACTTATTTGTTCGCCCACCCACACTGCGGCTTTTCTTTTTACACTCAACATCGTGGTCGACTCTTTCTCTCAATTAAAAAAAAAAATCCACCCACCCCACCTCCGCAAAAAATAAATAAATAGAAATAAAAAATAAACATGAGTATTTTTTTTAGCTCAACGTAATAGAGGTCGAATTTGTGGGTTGATTTGTTTTATTCAATCCTTTGTAGTGTATTTATGTATGCATATTAAATAGTCCTATTTTTACGATTTATTGGTGTGTGTGTGTGTGTGTGTGTGTGTGTGTGTGTGTGTGTGTGTGTGTGTGTGTGTGTGTTGTGAGCGTTTGTAGTGAATATGTATTTTTGCGTGCGTGTTTATGTTTTTTCTTTATCCATCTACATACACACAACCCCACGCACACAACCACACACGCACACACACACAACTACACACACACATACTCACACAACCACGCGCACAACCACACACACACACACACATACGCACACATATATTGTAGTTGAATAGCTTACTAATTTGTGTCCAAACTTAGCACAAACTGCACTAGTAACATTACATTTTTTTGCATGATAAGAAATTGGTATTGATACTTCAGTGTTTGGTTTTCTTATTGTTCAAATCTACTGCAGTTTCCGACAATAAAATATCTGTCAGAGAAAGACAATAATGAATCCTTCCTGAGGATTAATGTTGAGAAGTGCATCAAGTACTCCTTTAAAGTCGGACGGTCACACGAACGTTAGAATAGAACGTAGTATGACTGTGACGTCATTAAGTGAAAAAGAATGTTGACTTTTAAATGACTGACGGAAAAAGTTAAGGTTAAGGTTGAGTTTGGGGTTGTGGTTATGTGTGAGTGAGTGAGTGCGTGTGTGTGTGGTCGTGTGTGCATGGATGTGTGCGTGACTTTGAGTGTGAGGCGGTGTGCCTCTAAACATGTGTCCTGCTGGAGGGTCTTAATGAAAAGTAATGTTGTGTACTGGCAGCCTGCCATGTGAAGTAATTAGCCGGGATAGATTAAGGTAAGTCAGTTAAATAAAATGAAATCCATTGATCTCATTTTGTTTCGGTAGGAAGTTATTTTAAGAGTCAGTCTGGAAACGACCAAATGAAGACTACACTTGTATTCGGTAAGTTGTTATTTCAGTGTCGTTCTGGAAACGACCAAGTGACGGATACATTAGCAGATTTCAATATTAACATCGCGGTGACTTCACGTCATTTGTATTCGTTGCTTCCGGAGTGCGAACTGTCTGTTTTCTTTGAAAACAATGGCAGTCTGTTTTCAGACAGCTGTAAATTATCTTTCCAATCGCTTTCTCACAGACATAGTTGCTGTGGATAAGAAGAGATAATTTAAGACTGAAGGCTGTTTAGCTGGAACTTTTCGTGCAAGTTTGCTGTTTGGCATTGGAGCTGTCTGCTGTCAGTTCCAAGCGATCGTGGCATCTTGTAGCACACAGGACCTTGCAATGTCGTCCCATTCGACCGTCTGCCCTTTTGACCAAACAGCCGTGACCCTGGAAGCGGCAAGGATACTCCCGCACGTTAATCGTCTACAGTGAGACTCGAACCTGATCCTGCTGAGTCAGAATTTAGTGCTCGCCCATTAGGCTTTACTCTCCGTCCCTCCAGAATCTAGAACTTTTACAGTCATGTATGACCTTCGCCTGCAAAGACTGACTGACACGATGCCGCGTTGCTTGTAGGCTCTTGGTCCATGGAATCATGCGACCCTTAACATTAACCCTATCTCTTTCTTTTCCCCATACACGAGACCCACCCCTTTTCTTTGCAGTGCCCCTACACACACACCTCCAACCAACATGCATCCTCCTGTAAAGGAAGCGTGGTGGTACAAGACCTCGTCTGCTAGGGTCGAGTCTGGCAGATACCTGGCAACAAGAAGTGGAACCGATCTTAAGGTGAATAGCAGCTTGAGGCAGGTTTTGTGGTGACTTGATTCAATACCGTATCTCAGGAAATGTCAATAGCTTGATATATTTGACATATTACTCTAATTCATAGCCGTGTCTCAGGAAATGTCAATAGCTTGATATATTTGACATATTACTCTAATTCATAGCCGTGTCTCAGGAAATGTCAATAGCTTGATATATTTGACATATTAGTCTAATTCATAACTGATGACTATGTAATGATGTAATTTCAATAACGTGGATGCATTAAGATGTGAAGAGAGTATGAAGGCATTATAAACTCCGAAGTTTGGACGGAGTTATTAATTGGGGAATTTAGAGGGAATCATAAACTAAGAAATTTAAAGGGAGTTACAGAGTTTATAGAGAGTCATAAACGCGATCCTGAATAAGTTCGTTTATGAAATGTTTAATAACTAGCAAACAATAAAATGCAAAAATATTAATAAAAGAAGAAGTAATATCTTCCACAATAAATTATAAATAAGATACAACAGGAAAACTTTTTTTTTTTTAAATGCGAGTCAAAGAAATGGTTTATTTATAACATTCCATTACACCCAGTCAATTAAAAATTCTGAAAACATCATCTACCATCACTTCGACAGAGTTCCTCCCCTTTTCTTGTAATATGGGTCTGCACTGAGCAGATTACATCATCATTGACAGTGGGTACATTCCAACCTGGCTCCCCGCACTAAGTTAAGGCTGTCTTTTGATGAAGTGTAAAGTGATTTAAAAACTTAACTGTTGATCAACACGAACGATTGTGGCGTGAGGGGTTAGATATTTGATTAACTGGATTAAATTAGCAATTAAAACCCTAACATGACAGACCCACATGCCTCATTTCACTTTAATATTGATATCACGTGTTATGTAATGTTCACCAATTACTCGCTAACAATTAGCTACCGAACCCTCAATCCCAAACTTGATAACAAAGAGATTAAACTAACAACTGGTAGAATAAACACAAGTACCACTAAACACTTAGCGATATGATAGAAGCGGGGAGAGTAGGTTGCAGAAAAATATTGCAGGTAAGGTAAACCACGAAAAAATATGTTTACATCCAGTATTTCAGAATTAGCGTCCTCTTCCATAGAGAAAGAGTGAATTTACACAGTTCATCGGACTTGCCAGTTATACAGATCAGATGGTTGGCGTCTAAAAATGGACTGCAGGGCATCCGGTGTACAACTCGAGACAATGCCGTGGCCATTTGGTGGTAGATGTGTACTGAGTGAGTTGAAGGCGAGTGCTTAATGCACATGGCATACGTCATTCATAATCTGAGAAACTCGAGTATGAAAAAAGAAATGCAACTGTCGCACGAACAATAAAATATGCAGTACTGTACGACTCAATGTGAGTGCACTGTCTATTACTAAAGACTTAATACTTTTTGTTTTCTTTTAGGCTATACTCCTGTTTGACTATGACGCTATGCATGGAGTTAATACACCTTGCCTTTGTTGTAAACTAAAAAAGGAATGGTGGTGTCTGTATTAGGGCAGAGGTGTAATTCCTTTCGTCCAGCAATGTCGGTCCAATGCTACCCACTGCTGGCATGAGAGCTGCATTGTTTTAAGAATTATAATGGTGGGTGCTGGAGATTATACCATTGACCCGCTAACCCTGCCCCCCCTCCCCATTGTGAACGCAATGCTTTACAATCCAAACCTTGAGACCTACAGCAGGGACACACACACACACACACACACACACACATGCACACAAACACTGACCATTCCTTTGTCCCACTTCCACCTCCAGCATGCAGTCTTGTACGTAGATATGGAGGTGGGCACAAACCAAGCATGAAAAACAGAAGACTTTAGCGAGGGCCTGCAGTGAGGGCAGACAGTTTTGGTTAAAATGGACTTAGGTTTGAGTTATGATAGTCTGAAAGCCAAGTAATGAAATAGTGTGATAGCCAAGTAATGAAATAGTGTGATAGCCTATTAATGGAATAGTGTACAACGTGCAAACAGAAGAAAAAGGGATATGCACTTAACGGAAGAAATTTATTAGCTAGAGATTGGGAAATATTATTCTCATCATTGTTGCTTTTTAAATAATGGACTTGTGTGCGTGATAGCAACGTGTACGTTTTATGTGTCGTGTAGAGTGATAGACCTGTTTTCATTGGCTGTAGAGTGATAGACCTCCTGTTTTCATTGGCTGTTTGGTGCCCTTGTCCCGTCCTAGTCGGCGTACATAAAATAAAATAAACAATCGCTACAAAAGAACACGTGTTCTTCATTTTGTGGCGTTTTATTCATTTTATCATCATTGGTGCTACAAGCAGAAAATAATACCACAAAAAGGCCACCAACAAAAGTCTTTATCCCCCACCCACCCACCCACACACACACCTCATATATAGAAGTCGATTGGTTGAATTACATATATTATTATTACTATTATTATTAAGTATATTGGTTGAATTACATATTTATTATAATTAGTACTATTATTATTTTAATTTAATTTAATAATAGTCAAC
Source organism: Sinotaia quadrata (assembly GCA_028829895.1). Lineage (NCBI taxonomy): Eukaryota > Metazoa > Mollusca > Gastropoda > Architaenioglossa > Viviparidae > Sinotaia > Sinotaia quadrata. Next base: position 88,219,317 of record CM054183.1, on the reverse strand, counting down.
CTGTCGGGGGTGTACTGAAAAAGGCTGCCCAGAATCGAGTAGCTGGAGAACTGCTGTCGAGGTTTTTGTTCCACGAGGAATCTAAGGAAATAAGCATTATTATTTTTAATTCAGGATTTACACAGACTCGCTTCGTCTACAATTATATAAGTGCTGGTATGGTCACTGAAAGTTGAGCGTGGTGGAGAGCAAAGAACCGTGTTTATAATTAAAGGGATCAAAAAGAACAAACCTTTTTATCTGAATTTATCAGTGACTTGTTCCCGTTAGTGATTAGATCCTACGGTAAATTAATTATGGGGAGACAACTCATCATACCGTTACAATACTGTCAGTTAACTATCACCCATCTACTGTCACTTAAATCCACCACGATAACTTTTTTAATATATGACACTACCATTTACTAGTCTACTGATAGTGCATTATTTGTCATCATTAGCTAATAACTAACTTTTAAACTTATCAATCGTTGGCTATGAGCTACACTGACCAACCAGCAATCCACCGGTGGCTATCGTCAGCTTTCTCATCAATTCACTGACCAACCAGCAATCCACCGGTGGCTATCGTCAGCTTTCTCACCAATTCACTCACCAACCAGCAATCCACCGACAGCTATCGTCAGCTTTCTCACCAATTCACTCACCAACCAGCAAACCAACGACAGCCATCGTCAGTTTTCTCATCAATTCACTGACAACTCAGGCCACCACTCATCTACACAGCTCAGATTTCATTTCACCTTTCAGCTACCCCTTAATGGCTCAATTCACCACCCATCAATCAGCCAGTCTCTGAACTTCAGCATTCATTTAATTCGCTAATCCTCCTCCATTTCCCTCACCCCACACCCACACCCCGATCATCACTTGCTACTTCGACCTTCCGTGTACCTTTTACCCTTTAAAAGAAAGATAAAAACTGGCAAATAAAAAGACAAATCTGCTACATATGTTGCTGGTTAGCGCTAATGGGGGCGTACGCATGGTTTCCCCAGTTCTCTCCTCTTGATGATAAGGTGTCCATGGTGCATCAGTTTTTCTTGTGCTGAGGAACGATACATACCTGTACCGGTTCTCATACTCTCGTTGGGCCATTTTTTTTTCTTCTCATTTTGCTCTAAGGAAAGCCAAGAAGAATAATCATTACTGGCAATGCAGAACAGAGAAGTGCGTGATGTTCTTGTTCATACCTTGCATGACGTAAGCGATATGCTTGTCCCTTCTCATTGGCCGATTCTCGTCACTTCCGTCATCGTATTGTGCGAAGTGAGGAGGTGGGTATGGGTGAATGTACGTGAGCTCTGTGAATGTGTGCATTTGTGTGCGTGTGATTGCTTGTGTGTATGTACATGTTTGAGTATATAAATGTACATTTGTTCAGAATGAGTCTCTCTCTCTCGATAGATAGATGTGTGTGTGGTGTGTGTGTGTGTGTGTGTGTGTGTGTGTGTGTGTGTGTGTGTGTGTGTGTGTGTGTAAAGAAAACAAGACACTTTATAATAAACATGACCAACTAACGAATACTTACTAAGTAACAGTAGAGGGCAAGAAACCACCACCGCCCTTCCCCCTAAAAACAAATGCCTGTCAAACAAAGACGAATAAAATAGAAAACATAAACAAAACCCCGAAGAACTATACTTATGTAACAACAGCGGCAACAACAACAAATCAGATCCAACCCTTCCCTGTCTTTACACTCTGACATGCAAATACACGCACTAAGGAATGAAAATAGCACATAATGCCTAAATAATCTCCCTTTCAGGAATGGCACATTCTATCCCATTTCATCCATCCAGCCAATCGTCACTGCTATCACAACACAATCATCCAACCTTTTTGAAAGGCGAAGACTACTCTGGTTAAAAGCAAATTTTACCCCTTTCTTCATCTTATTTCTTTCTCCTTTTTTTTCGGGGCTGTAAACCCCAGTTGAAAGCCCTTACGGCTTATGAACTTGAGAAATTTAATGGCGTTTACTGTTTGTATTTTTCCTCTCCCTTTTATGAGCGCTCATGTTTTGTTTTTTTGTCTCCCTTTATGAGCTCTCGCGTTTTTTGTTTGTTTGTTTGTTTTGTTTAGCTTTGTTTCTTTCCACAAGTATTTCATAACTTTTTCATACGAGTAAGGTGGCCGTACGAGAATGTAATCAGCTCCAAGTATGTCTGGCGACAAAAACAGATGGTATGTTTTAGCAGTGTTGAACGTCACTGAGTGTAGCCCAGATTCCCAACTTCAATAAAAACTAAAGCATCCCATTTCACGCGTCGTTTTAAGTTACATGACCTAAACTGGCAGTGTGCGACTGTCTGATAAACGACTTCAAATCTTGACTAATAATTACAATAATTAAAACACAAGCCCTCCTTAACTGTCACACACTGTCTACCAATATTAATGCGTTAGTTTACACACACGCAATGTAAAGCAAAGAAAACACAAGCGGTTTTGAGGGTAAGTGAATGTTACGTAGAAACCACATTTTTCGCTATGCGTTGACTTTCACCCAGTGATAGCATTTAAGCGTTAGTAGATAATTGTACCATAAAAGAAAATAAAAATAGACTGAATGGTCACGGAGATAAAAGAGTGCGCATAATTGGGAGGAATCTTGTCACGGCTTATCCACAATTTAGTAAACACTTTAAAAAGAAAAAAGAAACAACGAAACCAACTTAAGAAATATATTTTTTATTATATTCACCTTTTTCGAGATTAAATCCGGAGTTAATGATACAGGCAACTCCTGAAATATGTGTGAAGTATTTGACCAATCCGCATTAAATGTTCTAACAAAGTTTTTAGTTCTAAAGGAATGGATTTGTGTTTTTCGGTTAAATTAATTGTCCCGGAAGAGATCATGGATTCAGAAACGAAGGAAAAGGAACGGAATTATACTGTCAGTAAATTCAAGAACAAAAGGAACATAATTATACTCAGTCAGTAAATTAAAGAACAAAAGGGACGTAATTATACTCAGTCAGTAAATTCAAGAACAAAAGGGACGTAATTATACTCAGTCAGTAAATACAAGAACAAAAGGGACGTAATTATACTCAGTCAGTAAATTCAAGAACAAAAGGAACGTAATTATACTCAGTAAATTCAAGAACAAAAGGGACGTAATTATACTCAGTAAATTCAAGAACAAAAGGGACGTAATTTACTCAGTAAATTCAAGAACAAAAAGGACGTAATTATAATCAGTCAGTAAATATTATACTCAGTAAATTCAATAACAAAAAGGAGGATAATTATATTCAGTCAGTAAATTCAAGAACAAAAAGGACATAATTATATTCAGTCAGTAAATTCAAGAACAAAAGCTTCACACTAACCGTGGGAGAGGGTAAGACAAAGGAAAATATTTTACAGAATTCTTCTTGTAGTTTCTAGCTTCCTCAAACAGCTAAAGAGAAAAAATCATACTGGGAGCTTTAATCGTGAAGTCTAAGGGCAAAGTTTACTTAGGAGTGTACATTTAATCAAATACTTCACATCCATTTTATTTTTTAATATTTTATTTTTTAATTATCATGCAAGGACTATCTGACACTGAGAGATGACTCAAATTAAACCTGAATTTTAAAAGTTATTTCTCTTTAAAATTACAATTTTCTTTACCAAAATATCAAAAACTCCAACTAGAATATTTTCATTTGCTTGTTTGTTTGTGTAGTTGTTTTTTTATTTGTTGTTGTAAATTAGCAGCTTTTTTGTTGTTGTCCCTTTAGCATTAACTTTTTACTTGAGATCTCAGAGATGAATGGAGATGCAATGGCCCTATGGCAATATACACTGGAAGAAACTGATGGCTGACTGTCAATAAGAAAATGGTGTCCCCCCAAAAAAACACAACAAACACGAGATATTTTCACTGTTAACTGTACCGGTAGAGGACGCGACTGTGTGAACGCTCTTGAACAGACAGGAAACAAATCGCGCGCTGCATGCTGGAACCGCATGGACTCGTTACCCGACTTGCAATTTACGACAAATATGTATTATAAACATAATTGCTTTCGGCGTCTAATTATGAATTCTTTTTCTTTTCATTTTTCTTTTGTTTTTGTGTGTGCGTGTGAAGGATAAGATACAGGTTTGTGATTGAAAGCTTGTGTACTCGCATGCCTGCGTATGTGCGAGCATGTATGTTTGTGTGTGTGCGTGCGTCTGTGTCTACGCTCGCAATATTTGGAGTATGTGAATATGTACGCGCGAATGCTTGTGTTCTGTGTGTATATGAATATTCAATCATTCAGTTTTGTACAGCGACATTTTGTTTGCGTTGCAAAATACAGATGCTGTGTAAATCACTGTCTTATTAGTGTAAATACCAAATCATTTACTGGCGGCCTCTGACGTCATACCGTAGTCGTCTTTGTGTCGTAGGCTTACAGCTACCTTCATGTAGAGTAGATTCACACAGCACAGTAAATAGATCTTGCATGTACCCTCCTGTGAATTAGACTTACCAAGCATAGTAAATATTTACATACCGTTGTTTAATGCGATCCTGTGACAACAACGGTCATCATTTCGTTGATGCTATGAACGAGAAGAGACAGAAATGCACCACAGTTGTAAGGGAGACAACTTTTCAGTGCAGAGAAGACAGGGACGTCCTCGTGATGTAGCTGAAAGATCGAGACGAGAGACAGAGACAGACATTAACAGGGATAGGGAGACATACAGACATGGAAAGAGACACAGAGAGATAGACAAACATAGATAGAGACAGACAGAGAAAGAGACAGAGATACAGACAGAAATAGAGACTGTCGGAGAGAAACACAGAGATAGACTGAGAGAGAGAGACAGACAGAAAGATAGAGATAGATATAGAGAGATTTAGATGGAGAAAGAGACACAGAGAGAGACAGAGAGACAGAGAGACAGATAGGGATAGACAATGAAAGAAATATTGACTGACAGAGATACAGCCAGCCAGAGATAGAAATAGAAACCTACAGAGAGACATAGAGAGATAGGGAAAGACAGGCAGACAGGGGCAGAAATAGAGAGAAAAAAAGATAAGTTCGCTCTGACCATTATAATAAAATACTTTGGCCAATGATGACAGTGTTGATGTTAAGGTTGAGGTAGGTGGTGATGGGGTTTAAAGTTGCTACTGGAGTCTGTTTAAGTCAGAGCAACCAGCGCCCAGGACTTGCTGCAAAAGTTGTAGAAATATTTCTATTAAGTCTCTTAATAGAGTTAATTAAGTTTCTATTAAATCCGTAATTAATTTGCTGCACAGCATTAACATTACCTTTGAACGTACCAGTATTTTAAGGTGGTGGTGGTAAAAATCCTAAGATGTGTGAGAGCACACGGTAGTACAACCAGAACATGTATATACACATGATTACACCTATCTGATTACGGATGATATCACGTCACCAACAATCGAAAATTGAAATTACCTAGCTAGGCAAAGACGACATATCTGCTTCCTCTCTGTTTCACTTTAAAAAAATCCATTTATAGCTACTTTAAGACCGTGGGAACGAAAGACCACATTTCTACTGAACTAAAAATAGAAACACTTCCCCAAGCATCTTTTTCAGAAGGAGGAATTGATTCATTTTATTAATCATAACCCGGCATAGATTACCAACAGCGAGTTTCACTCGCTAACACCGTGGCGCCATTTTGAGCGCATGCCTCTTACATGGGGGGTAAGCCTGTTATATTTCACGACTCAGCAGGACATGAAACGTGTCACAAGCACAGGGACTCTGTAGAAACTGTTTCGACATGACATATCCCTCCCTCCCTCCTAAGATATTACTAATAATTTAACTCAATTGCTGTGCGATTATTTTGCGAATAATATCTCCGTGTCACGTTTGTGATTTTGTGAAAAAAAATAAAATTTGAAGTATTTAAAGAGTAAAAGTAATAGAGGAATACAAAATGTTCCTTCCCTTTTAAAGATACGGTTGTTTGTTGTTGATTTTTCTTGGGAGGTTCGAACCGTCAACTGTAAAGATCTAGGTATGACCTGACACTCCACACACCTGTGCCAAAGAATACATTTTACTTATGTATATTTGTTGTGATGAGATGTAGGATCGAAATCAATTCGATCAATAGGTCGCTTCATTAGAGGTCTAACGGAAATGTATTGAAAAAAATAATAAGACCTAGAACGATTCCAGCAATTAACCACGTGATTCAGCCAATAGCAACAACGCCCGAGATGCTTTTCACATTAACAAAATAAGACTGATGACGTTTTACAAATTTCATAATATCTTTAGTACAGGTAAAAGGTATTTTAAAGGCACTGTTCATCAGGTACTGTCACGTTTCTTTAACACCCGTTCTTTTAAATAATCTCAAACATTTTATGTTAAAGTTTCTCTAAAATAGACAATGTGAAGTTACTAGTTTACAAGTACTGTAAAATTACTTTAGCACAGATGCTGTCAAGTTGATTAACAGAGATACTCAAAAAATTACTTTAGTTCAGGATCTGTAAGGTTGCTTTAACACAGATGTGGTAAAGTTAATTTAGTACATGTAGTGTAAAGTTGCTTTAGCACTTTAGAACAGGTACTGTAAAGTTGCTTTAACACAGGTACTGTAAAGTTGCTTTAACACACGTATTGTAAAAGCTGCTTTAGCACAGTTACTGTAAAGTTACTTTAGTACAGGTACTGTAAAAGTGCTTTAGCACAGGTACTGTAAGGTTCTTTAACATAGATTTTGTATAGTTATTTTAACACAGGTATTGTAAAGTTACTTCAATACAGGTACTTTAGTACAGGTAGTGTAAAGTTATTTTAACAACAAATTATGTGCGATTTATCCAGTCTGTCAGTGGGTGGAATGCATGCAGATTAGTGACCCTGTATCTGCAGACGTTCCAAATTACTGGCAGCAGCAGGTGTGACAGCTAATGGCAGGGTCTTGCACAAAAAGAAAAAAGAAAAAAAAACTGATTAACGAACTCTGTGAGGAAATGTAAGTTAGGTGATATTTGTTATAGCAGGCTTTTACGTCAGAATGAAAGTATTGGTGAAGCTATCTGTAGGAAATGAAAGATGAGTTTTGTTATTAAGCGTTTCTATGCCAGTCTATAAGGAGAGATGAAATTATCTACAGGAAATGAAATAGAATTTGTCATGAATCCTTTCGTCACCAGACTGTAAAATTTGATAATTACATTAACTGTAAGAAAGGGAAGTGATTGATATTGTGTCTAGCAAGATTGAGAGAGGGCTTTGGTGGAGTATTGAATTCTTTGACACTTTGGTATTATTATTTTTCTGGACAGTTCTGGAGTTACTTTGATGCTGAAGACACAAGTTCGCTTTCATATTACTACAGAAGCTGTCAATGTAGCACGCTGTATACTGTTATAGCAGTTGTCGGTGTAGCACACTGTATACTATTATACAAGTTGTCCATATAGTAAGCTGTATACTGTTATAGCAGTTGTCCTTGTAGCACGCTGTATACTATTAAACAAGTTGTTTGTTTGACAGAACATTTTGCTTTGAGAAAAGGATATGTTTATTCTTTGACATAGTATACTTTGCTCTGAGTTATGACTTATTCTTTGACATAGTATACTTTGCTCTGAGTTATGACTTATTCTTTGACATAGTATACTTTGCTCTGAGTTATGACTTATTCTTTGACACAGAACGCTTTTGCTCTGAGAAAAAAGAAATTCACATATCTTGACAAGTGCCCGTTATAAACACAATGCCTAAAATAAAATTTTGGAAAAAAAGCACTTTCCGTTTATTGACTTCAGCTTCATTCCAAGTTTAGGAAAGCGTCCTGTGGGATTGGGAAGGCGTGCTTTGGGGTTTAACTCTCTCACCCTATCCAAATATTGCTGGGCACAAAGAGATGTGTGGCTGACAATTTGCTAAAGGTACTCATTAATTCTGAACAGCTGTAAGAATGTATTTCACTTTAAGTGCGCTGCACAGACACGAGTATTCGCGCCAACATTTTCACTATGCTGGCACAAAAAGCATCTCCATGCTCCCGTATCTCCATCTTAACTTCAAGAAGTACGTAATTTGGGTGGAGGGGTGTTGACAAATATTGCTCACACCGTCAGCTTCGCACAACACCCGGTGTTATCCACACCTGGTTTTACTCACATTTTTATCGTTACATACATTTGCCTGTATATGACCTTTCATCCACGTGTGACAAAACATTATCAGTACCTGGAGGTAAAATGCCCACAAAATTACAAGTTAAGCATCCCCACCCACCCCCTTACCACCATACCCCTGCACCAGATGGGAGCCAGTCTGTGAGGTTTGGGGATTACAAGGTGACTATCACCTGAGCATGCGCGAAGTACCTCTACTTCCGTCGTGCACAGTATCATCAGAGAAAACTTCTTTAGTCTTAGAGATGCAGATCTGGTCTATCGGAATTTAAACCAGCCAACATTTCTTTAAAAGCCCTCGCTAAATTCTCACTTTTTAGATGACCTGTAAGAGGCTGTCTTTGCAAAGCAAAACAGACAAAATACAGATGGCATATGCTCACATTTTAGGAAACCTGCTCATGAAACACAATACAGTAATTATGCATAGAAGGCAGATTTGCGCAATCTCATAATGTAGAAGAAATGTTGAAGGGAGGTAACTCTAGACGACACTTAAAATAAAGGACTAAAATACTTCGCTGAATGCTAATTTGCAACATGCGAAAATCAAGTTGCGCTTTTGCAATCATTTTTTTTTAAAATCAAAAACCGATTTTTGATCTGACGTCCGCAGTCCTTTAATTAAAAGAATTGATACTGTAATAATACGAAATACTATCGGAAATCAAATTAAATGGAATATTTGTAGCTGACAGATGAAAAGTACTGCAATTTCAAACTAAATCTGACATTTTGCGTAAAAAATAAAATTAAAAACAGTTAAGTCCAGATGAAAAGATAGTATTTTGCAAGGTTTTCATTTTGAAAAGGACAACAGGGTAACTCTGAATGCGTGTTTCAGCTCAGTATTTGACAAGGTGTTATTATACTTTGTTTCAAGTCAGCTAAAGTTACGTCCCTTCATTTCTTTAGTACTGAGGTCGTGATGTTTAGCCTTGTGCATACTGTATGAATGTAATACATAAAAGTATCACAGTATGGATAAGAATTCAATTGCTTGCACACACACACACACACACACACACACACACACACACACACACACACACACACACACACACACACACACACACACACACACAAGTATCGTGGCGCGTAGCTTTTGAGAATGAGCGTAAGTAAATATCCATTCTTTCTGCGTCACTTCCTCTCCTTCTCTTTCCAACCCTTCTTTTGTCACTCTTTCAGACAGGGAGAGAGGTGTGTGTGTGTGTGATTCTGCGAGTCCAAACGCTGGTTTGCACTACGACGATATAGATTTCAACCCACCCATTCGGCTACAGTCACACCGATGTTCTCTAAGCAATACACTTCAAACTCTCCTCAAACCTGAGACTGTACTGCGATGACTGATACTGATTGTATATTGTTGATTTAGATTCTGAGGCCACGTTCGCTGATTTTGCAGACGGACGCCAACATAATTAGAAACTGAATGTTTTGGAAGGAATAGATATATTGAGGTGTGCTGAGAATGATAAATACGAGTAAGGGTCTAGCGAATTTACTGATGCAATTTTACCTAGGCAACGGCAAAATATTCTACTCTTTATTTTCAACTGCCCGAACGAGCGAGGCCTGAAGCACACGGGATCCTATTGATCGTCCCAGTTGAAAGGCTGAGTCCACCAATTGTACCTAGTAAGTGGTTAACAATGGCTTTTTTTATCCTGAGCTGGAATCGAACCCCTGTCACTTACTGTATCTTAGGCTTGATCTTTTTTCTTGAACAGTTAAACATACAAACAACTTCAAGGTGAATATCCTCCTCTTCCTCATCAAGAACATCATTATTTTCATCATCATCTTTATTTACCCATCACTTGACATATCTTGCACCCATCAACATCCCCTCCCTCTCTCCCTCTCTCTCTCTCTCTCTCTCTCTCTCTCTCTCTGTTCACCTAATTTTCAGTCTATCTGACATTCTAAATGCTAAGCATATCACCTTCAAGCCTGCTGGTACCTCTGCCTCTACACCCTACCCCAACAACCCGCTCATCCACCCATATATATATATACACAAACACAGTATTATATGCTCTCTCAATTAAAACTTTTACCTTAGATAATTAGTTGCTTCTTCTTACTATAAGATTGTTTACAGACAAAGAAGAAACTTTTCCCATTTGTGCTAATGCACTTTATGGTAAGCCGAAGATGTCAAAAAATAAACTTTCAAATTGCACTTGCAGTCTGGATTCTTTCACTGTCAAGTTGTAATTCGTGTTTGGAGTTCCCAGATCATTCTATTCTCAGCCAAAAGAATAAACACGAAAATTTAACAGGAAAGGATTTTTTTCTGAAGTCTTGGAAAGTTAGAAGCATTTAACCCTTTTTGACCTGAACAAAATGTAGCTTGTGTTGACCTCATATCATTCTGTTTGCAATGTAGAAAGGGCAGAAAGCAATGAATGCCTTTTATGGTCTGAATCAAAACAATCAAAATTTATTTGGGCTACTAGTTCTTTTCTTTTCTGAAAGAGATAAGGAGAAAGAGAGAAATGTTAAAACTGTTTTCTTCCAACTCTCCAATATTTAAATTTGTCTTTTATTATCAATAAATTATATTATAATTCCAAGTCGAGCTGAAAGCTGGAAATTTTCTCAGACAAATATAAAAATGACCCAGAGCCTTACAATTGTTTTCTGTTATTTAGAATTATCTTTCTGGAAACAGTACTTTCTTCTTTAACTTTTTGGAATAATCTAATTGAAAATTTCCTACATTCAAATTTCATTTCAAATTTGTGTATTTATTTTAATTAATATTTTAAAATGATTATTTTTTCTTTGTATGGTACTGTGATATATCAGTGCTTTTTTTCTTAAATATTTTGAGACGAAATCAGAGTTAACAAAATAATATATATGTACACAAATATTTAATATTTAAAGTATATCGCGTAAGAATGGATAGAGCGTTTTCAGTGAGTTGTCTTTCTTGAGATACATGCTTTTATTTAGTAGCACATGTCATTCAAGATGCAGTAACCCAAACATGGCCTCCGATGCGTCACGTGCGCATAATTTCATTCTCAAACTTTTAAAAGGGGAGGAGTGGGGAGGGTGTCGAGCGTGAATGTGAGATTCCTTCCATTGAGAGTTTTTCAACACATATATAAAGAATAGTGAGAAATAACAAAGAAACCACAACTCCTGCAATGACAATCTAATTACCTTTCCTTGTGCTCCATTACAATGATGGTCTACTGATCTGCATCTGTCCGACAAGGAGGGATTTAATTGGAAGGATGCCCAGAATGGGGTTAAGTAGGATGCGGCTGTTATTTTGTTCTAAATAAAACTTCTTGACAGTTAGAGGCGGTGTGCGTTCGCCAGATCTCATAATGCAACTAAACAATGTAATGTTGTTTAGTTTACATTTCAACGGAAGTCCTAATAAACATGTTCTAACCTAGGAAAACTGCCATTATTTTCTTGACTTTTTATCTCTCTCTTAAACTTGAACCATTTACCGATTACCAGCATGAGAAGAAATTACATTGCACAGAACAAAAAATACAAGGATTATTTGTTTCTTTTAAAGCCGTTTTTTTCTATTTTCTTTTCCTCACCCCATACCCAAGAATGATGAAAAACAAAACCCTTATATAGGTAAAGCTGACGTTGACAAGCAGCATCAACACCCCCAACCCAGCCTTCTCAAATTTTGGCATGGAAGGTATACAGTACTGACCCACTTTTTATATTTAGTTCCCTTGTTGATTTCGACTTTAAAGAAATAATTATTTACCTCCCCTTCCCCTGTTAAATCGCCTGGTATAAGCGAGGTCCTCAGAGGTGATCGGAGGTGAATTTGCTATTCTTTGTGATTTAATATTTATAACAGTAGAATGCTCCAGATAATTTGCGTTTATTATACCACCTCTCACAATGAATGTTCGACAATCCGACAATTCTGAGTTACTTCCCCTGCTGTCTTGTGCGAAGCACTACTTGTACTACTGTTAGCTGAGCTCGCAGCGTTTTCAATGTACAGTGTTCATGAACTTGCAAAAACACTACCTTCATAATATTGGATGGGTCCAAATAGTGTTCAATTAGTTTCCATTTTTAATTAATTGTTATTTTGTTTCCATTGCTCAAGGTGTTATTTTATTTCTATTGTTAGCCTTAGATTGTTATTTTTATCTCCATTGCTCAAAGCGTTATTTTTGTTTCCATTATTTAAAGTGTAAATTTTTCCCCATTACTTACAGTGTTATTTTTGTTTCTGCTCCTTAAACAGTTATTTTAGTTTCCATTACTTAAAGTGCTATTTTTGTTTCCATTACTTAAAGCGTTATTTTTCCCCAACTACTTAAAGCGTTATTTTGTTTCCATTACTTAAAGTGCTATTTTTGTTGCCATTAATTAAAGTGCTATTTTTGTTTCCATTACTTAAAGTGCTATTTTTGTTTCCATTACTTAAAGTGCTAGTTTTGGTTCCATTACTTAAAGTGATATTTTTGTTGCCATTACTTAATGTGCTATTTTTGTTGCCATTACTTAAAGTTTTATTTTTATGTGAATAAAACACTTAGTGACTGTATAAGTCTCAGTACTGTGTTTGCATTTTTGCAGTTTCATGTCAATTTTAATTTTAATTAATGGTAATTGCCCTAAAAGCATAACATTTAAATAGGCTATGATTAGTAACTCGAGAAATCGAAAACTTCTAGCCAACAACAAACAATATTTTGCACACAGAAAAGAAAACATGTATCTTTCGGTCCACCACACTACCATCATTATCAATGTTCCACTGATGGCGACAGGAGTTGTTATGCTCACTAATAATTTTATCCATTAATTATCCCAACATGTCAGTCTTACCGCACACTTTCAGTGTTGTATAAAATCTTATCATAAATCAGTATAAATTAATGCCATCCCCTTTCCTAGTAAATAAACAAATCAAATATCACGTGAAAGTGTATAAATTGTATGAGATTTTCTAGAAAAACTTCAGAGGGAACTTTATTTACAGTCACCAGGAACGTGTAGTAGAACTTTATTAGGATTCACCAGGAAAGTGTAACAGAACTTTATTAACAACCACCAGGAAAGTGTAACAGAACTGTATTAACAATCACCAAGAAAGTGTAACAGAACTTTATTAACAATCACCGGGAAAGTGTAACAGAACTTATTAACAATCACCAGGAAAGTGTAACAGAACTTTATTAACAATCACCGGGAAAGTGTAGCAGAACTTATTAACAATCACCGGGAAAGTGTAACAGAACTGTATTAACAATCACCAGGAAAGTGTAACAGAACTTTATTAACGATCACCAGGAAAGTGTAACAGAACTTATTGACAATCACCAGGAACGTATAACAGACATGCTGATTGTTTAGTCAGTCTTGACGTCATCATTACGAACGCTGCGTGGACAAAAATCTAAAGTGACACAGGGGTGTTCGCTCACAGATGAATAAGAACAAACTTTCTTCTGGCTCTTTTAATTTACCTTAAAGTCATCATCACCAAACTCCTCGTCGTCGTCATCATCATCATCATCATCATTATCATCGAAGTTGTCGTCGTAATCTTTTTGTTATCGATGACATCATCGTCATTGGCAGCAGTAACAGAAATGGCATTATTTGTACAAATACATAGAAGACAAATGTCCACGCCAAAATGACAGGTACCCTTATACCCACTTATCCTACTTCGAAAGTGATATAACTAACTGTCCATGCTCGAGAGACAAACACAACAAAATGATGTACCGAGCTACCTATCCACATCTGAACAACACACAACAAAATGTTGTACAGAGCTACCTATCCACATCTGAACAACACACAACAAAATGTTGTACAGAGCTACCTATCAACATCTGAACAACACACAACAAAATGATGTACCGAGCTACCTATCCACATCTGAACAACACACAACAAAATGCTGTACAGAGCTACATATCCACATCTGAATTACACACAACAAAATGCTGTACAGAGCTACCTATCCACATCTGAATTACACACAACAAAATGCTGTAGAGAATTAACTATCCATACTAGAACAAAACAAACAATCAAATATATACAGAATTAAATGTCAACGCCAGAACAACAAACACACCAAAAATCTATACAGAATTAACAATTCACACCCAGAACAACAAAACCCCCAAAAGCAATGCAGAACTATCCACCACAAAGACAACAAACACATCCAAAAATAGTCTACAGAACTATTTATCCACACCAAACAAACACCAGAAAACAAAGAACTATGAAGAGCTATCAATCTACACCCGAATAACAAAGACACCAAAATAGCTACGCACATAATGTTAGCACCGTCTATTAGTGTCAAAAACGGGACCCGCCAGACTTATAAATATCATTTTCTTTTTAGAAAAAATCTTAAAAGAAATTCCATTTATTATCTCAACAATAACAAACTAATCTTCCGAACATTCATCCCGGACACCACTTTTTAGTTGGACAACATGTTAATTCAAAATTATGGTGTTGACGGCTTTTGGGTTGCTTCTATTGTTCTTGTTTTGTTTTTGGTTGTTTGATTTTGGGGTGGGGTGGGGAGATGGTTGTGGTGGTTTTTCTCTGAGGATGGGTCCTTAAGGGGGAGAAGAGAGTGGGGGACCTCTGCATCCAAACATACCACTCTTCTTTTCCTGAGCGAGAAGACTTAACATTTTTTTCATTTTGAGTTTATTTGATGCAGTTACACAGTGAATGATTACCTACAAAATTGTTCGAAGCAGAAAATACGACTGAAGCGATAGAAATAGTGGGTGAGTGGGTGCTAAAAGAGTTTGATGGTCGGAAGAGAAAGCGACGCCAAAATTAAATTTATGATCGATAATAATTTGAATTTAACAATGACAACACGCATCACGAACAACCACAGTGCTGGACCAACACGCATCACCAACATGCCACACGAGATCGAAGATCGCGCTCGTCAGATTAACGCGCAATGCGAGTTATCGGCCTTGCAGGAATTTAAAGTGGCCCCTCTCCTCGAGGGGCGCTACTGCGCTCGTAAGGGAAAATGTCATTTCAAATTCAACCGACGAAGCATGACAATTTGTACGCAGTTGACTTTCTAAGAGAAATGTCCAGAATGCTTCGATAGACTGTAAATTAAAAATGGGAAATATTTTTTTTTGATTATTCAGAGTTGCACCACTTTCGAGCTAAGTGATTTTTCTTCTCTTACTTTTCCAATCTCGACTGCTAAATGACGTCATGACTAAGAAAGGGTTATGGAAAGGCAGTGAAGCAGTCTTTTCTGATCATTCATGCCGAGATGGACTTTTCGGGTTCTTACGTCTGTCTTTCAATATTAATCTTCCTTGGAAACAATTTACTTTCCAGCCGCAGAAGCAAACTGTAAACAATAAATAAGTTACAAGTTGAACGTTTACCTCAGACTATGAACATCATAATCGCCCACACGACTGATGGCAATAATTAGGACGCATGCGCAGTAAGAGAAGTACGCCTCGATAAAGAGTCAAGCCCAGTTATTTTAGGCCCATATAAATGTTAATAAAAAGTTATAGTTGTAAGCATGATCTATGCGCACACAGACAAAAAATGTATGTCCTACATTCTGACAATTCATATGACCAGTACATTCGGATTAAAACTGCTCCTTCATTGTTCTTTTTAAAATCGTGGAATCTTTCTATTTATTTTTGTATAGTTGAATTTTTCTTTTTCAAACACAATTGTTTTCCTTTGTGCCTCGTCTGAGATATTAAATACTATTTTCTACAGTAAATGTCTAACGAATTAAAAATAAATATTCATCTTGTTCTATTTTTAGTCCTTTGCTGTGTCGTCATTAGAAATAGTATTATTAAAATTAAAGTTAATTTTTTAGTAGAAATAACGCACTGACAGAAGTAGAATGATATTAAGTCGTATCGGTACCCTCACTATAATTATTACCACCCCCACGACCTAACATTCGCATCATCATCATCTCATTATCATCATATTCATCATCATAATTAATTCATCACCATTTCCGTCATTATCGTTGATATCATCATCATCTTAGCATTATTTTTATCCTAATTCCACGACTCTTGTTGACTGTCGGTTGTGAACCAAGGTCTCGGAATCGTATTCAAGATTCTGGGAGATCCAATCTTTTACAGAGAATGTGAGCACTTCCGAAGGGCAATTTTGTGTTGTACAGACACTTTATTCAGAAATCATTCCAATTCAGGTGTTATGTTTCCCAAAGATCCTATCACTTCAGGTATCACTTCTGCTTTTACATTCCACAGTCTCTGACTTTCTAATCTGAGGTCTTGGTATTTTTCTCTTTCTTTTGTTTTTATGTTTCTATCGCTTGGAACAGTGATATCAATGATTGTTACTGTTCTGTCGGACTTATTTTAGAACTACAAAGTCTGGTCTTCGTGCAGGAATCACCCGATCTGTTCTTATCTTGAAGTCCCACAGTATTTTAACTTCTACTGTTTCGGTGACTGCTTCTGGTTGGTGCATCCATGCTCTTTCTGGGGTTTGTATGCCATAGTTCTCACACAGATTTCTATGTATGTGTTTTGCCACTTCGTTGTGTCGACTGGTGTATTCTGTTCCAGCCAGAATATGACATCCAGATAATATGTGCTCTGTTGTCTCATCTATGGATTTGCAGAGTCTACATTTGGAATCATTTGAGATTTTCATTATTTTCGTTTTGTGAGATTTGGTGTTGAGTGCTTGATCTTGTGCAGCTGTTATGAGTGCTTGTGTTTCTGCTTTCAATCCTGCCTCTTTCAACCATCTGTACGTTGATTGCTTTGTTGATATTTCGTCGGATTATCATTATTATTATTATTATTATTTGTTGTTGTTATTGATGTTGATGATGTCATTAAAATGAGAAAGGTGAGCCATCATTTTGTCTCTTGCGTACATTATATGTATGGTTCATTTCTAAACTTGGCATCACTTCAATTGTGAACTATTCAGTAATGTGTTTGTCTATCTATCTATCTATCTATCTATCTATCTATCTATCTATCTATCTATCTATCTATCTATCTATCTATCTATCTATCTATCTATCTATCTATCTATCCATTCATCCATCCATCCTACCTACAGTCCTTCCCCAATCACTCTCTCTCTCTTTCTCCCCGTAAATAAATAAATTTTATATGGTTTTTATTTTTCAGCAGACAGAAGAAATGCTCCTTTAATATCGTAAATATCTCCATTTCCTCTCCCGAATTTTAAATTTACTTAAAAGTATCTATTATATCTAGACCTCCCTTGAACGAAATTAAACTCCATTTGCTTTTTCAGTTCAGTATCTGAAATTATATAACTATGTCTTTGGCAACCAGCCTAGTTCATTCAGTCTGCAATGCCATCTTATTTACTCCAGAATGTCTGAACTAACAGCGTTAATAACTGGGAAGTCTACTGTAAGTGATACATTGACGTGTGGCAACCGGATATAAAGGGTTGTATCAGCGCACATGCGCAACAACAGTCCTCTGAATTCTTTGTGCGCACGCACGCACGCACGCACGCACGCACGCACGCACACACACACACACACACACAAATGCATCTTAGACAGGGATACATTGAACAAAAACCCACACTCTGTAATGAAATATTCCATCTAAATCACTGATCTGCTTATTTATCCGACTCAGTTCCCCCTGCCCCCTTATCTCCCCCCCCCCCATATGAGGAGGGTGGGGAAGTGAATCAAGGGTAATATTCAGTATCTTTTTATATTTTTTGCTTTCCTCGAGTACACATTTTCCTCTGCAATAAGATTAATTTCATTTACAAGAGAACGATATGTCTCCCGAGGTGATGGATCACTGAACGAGTTATGTTGTAGGGTTCACCGACAAAACCGCGAACGACAAATGCGCGCCGACAAAACCGGGATGGACAAAACCGCGACGACAAAATCGCGCCGACAAAATCGCGATCGACAAAATCGCGATGATACATGTTAAATCGTACAAGAATGTAATAATAACATACGTAGATATCAATATTATGATACACAAAGCAATGTTAAGAGATATTGAGTGCAAATAATCCTCAAAATAAGGCAATGAAAAGAATGAAGCATACATCAAATCTTAATAATTTTATTTAAAGATCACTATTATGAGATACTACGTGTAAATAATCCTTACACAAATGCAATGAAAAGAATGTAGCATACATCAAATCTTAATAATTTTACCATAAAGATCAATATTAAGAGATACTACGTGCAAATAATTCTTACACAAAGGTAATGAAAAGAATGAAGCATACATAAAATCTTAATAATTTTATTTAAAGATCGCTATTATGAGATACTACGTGTAAATAATCCTTACACAAATGCAATGAAAAGAATGTAGCATACATCAAATCTTAATAATTTTACCATAAAGATCAATATTAAGAGATACTACGTGCAAATAATTCTTACACAAAGGTAATGAAAAGAATGAAGCATACATCAAATCTTAATAATTTTATTTAAAGATCACTATTATGAGATACTACGTGTAAATAATCCTTACACAAAGGTAATGAAAAGAATGAAGCATATATCTAATCTTAATAATTTTGTTTAAAGAGCAATATTAAGAGATACTGAGTGCAAATAATCCTTACACAAAGGTAATGAAAAGAATGAAGCATATATCTAATCTTAATAATTTTGTTTAAAGAGCAATATTAAGAGATACTGAGTGCAAATAATCCTTACACGTATGTAATGAAAAGAATGAAAAGAAGTTACTTGGTGATGTTTATCGCGATTTTGTCGGCGCGCATTTGTCGGCGCGATTTTGTCGATTTCAAAGAGCGCGATTTTGTCGGCGCGCTTTTGTCCATCGCGGTTTTGTCGGCGCGCATTTGTCGTTCGCGGTTTTGACGGGTCACCATGTTGTAGGCGGTGGAAACTTGAGTGACTTCAAACGTCGTTGCTTATGAATGTTGTTTGAAAGATCGCCTTGCTGATAAAGGAGTCTTGAGTAGGCCGTTTTGTCGCATACAACAATGCTGACGAGGCTGAAGTTGAAAACCTGTTTCACTTGGCGTACTATTGACGATAGGGATAGCTTTTAAAGTTAGTCACGTGGCTAATACTAATCAATGCAAACGACGTACTCGATATAGTTTATAGATGTAGTTTCTACAGTTAATCACGTGATTAATACAATCATTACTAACAACGCTCTGATGATAGAGAGAGATTTTTAAGTCAGACATGGGGCTAACACAATCATTACTGTTAAAGCTCTGATGACAGAGAGATTTTTAAACTAGACATAGGGCTAGCATAAATCAATAGGACACTCTGTCACGTGTCCGGTTATGTTTAACGACCCTGTCACTATATCAGACTTCCAAATATCAATATTAGGTTATCGATTCTCTTCTAATACTAGCGACAGCCTGACCTATATTACATGAATATGCCAAAGATTCGGGCTATTACTCAAATTACATACCAACAGACAAATCAGCTGACGTGCCCATGCTGGTAACGTTATCTCCCCTTTATTATTAGTTATGATTATGATACTATTTTTCCGGCTCTACCCACATACCAGCTTTAGTCGACGATGACAACAAATTATGTAACACGGGTGAAGATAACAAGTAAATTTTAATAACAATAATAGTAGTAAAAAGACATCAATTTCCATTGCAGAAAATTCGAGAGTTCGTCTATCCCACCCTGCCCGATTATTCATATAGAGGTTATTCAACTGATCAGTTCATTTGGAGAGAGCACACTTGAGTCTCATGAAGATCTGCAACTGCTCACTACGTCCTTGACAGAAGTGACATACATTGTGGTTGTCTTCCAGGTATGACCAACTCGGCATCAAATAGGTGTGCTAGACGTTGTCATCAGAGGATCCTGAATCTGGCCTAGTTTAGGCCCAGAACTGGCTGTAATGAACAGCATTCTTCTATAGCAACCTGTTAGCATGAATAATCATTTGAGCTTTGTGGCGACAAGGATAGGCTACTCTTTACAAATTCATCACAACTCGTTAGCTGCACGCTAACTTACAATTCATAAATTCAATAAAATATTTATAAGTGGATAATAATGATTTTACTTTTACAATTGTATAAATTCTCAGTTACAACACATTTAGCAAGTAGTTCACAGCAATATTCATTAAACAATCATTTTCTCTCTACTTAGCTCCACCAGCTATGAATAGTTTAACAAGCGTGAGCATGGCAAATACATGTGCTTATGCCATTTCAACACTTCTACATAAATGTAATCATCGCTAACACCACTGTGAGAAGAAATACATTAGTTCACACAATCATTAAGCAAACCACACAAATATTTAATACAGCATTCTATCAATAATATTTACACTATTTTAGAGAAGTCAGTTATATTTAACATTCTTGTAATTCATGCCTGGTATCAACGAACGCAAGCAGTGGACATGTGGGTGCAGTGGATATGTGCGTCTGTGGATCATGGGTCATTGATACGTATATATGAATGGTTTCTAGGTCAGCTAACAAATTCTACTACTTCACAACATGTAATGCAAATGACCAAATATAAATATCTCATATCCGGCTAGCGGTTCCCCATCATGTCATTCCCTTTTACCCCTCCATGTCCTTCACCTTTTTGAGTGATCTACCTCTTAATAGGCCTCAAACATCTATCGCACCAAAGGTACGCAATCTAGCTAATGGTACTATACTTCTCATAAAATAATAAAAGAATTAGTAATTATTAAGTAATTAATTAAGTAATTGAATAAAAATTAGGAAAATGTTTAAGTTAATCTGCATAATTTACTTATGATCCTATCATCACACACTGACAACACAGAGATCTTGTAGTCGGAAAGGGGGCTAATATATATCATTAGGACGCACAAACAACAGAGAAAGATTTTAAATTTAACATGTGGAATGCATTAATATAGCTACTAACGATGCTAGGATGCTAAAATACGACATGGACTACACTAAATGTTGATGTATTTTTATTTAAAGAAAATTGTAATGGTTGCTTCCAAGCGTGTATTGCGAGTGACGTAAAAGAAGGTATTGATTTCGCTGAGTTTTAAACAATGTCACGTGGGCTCACTTTCGACAATACCGACGGCAAGCCCTTTGACTCATTACTAGCAATACGGATGACGTTGGGTTGTAAAGTGAGCCGTTTGGGCTCCATTCAAAAGTGTTGACGTCACTGGGAAGCCCCTGCTCATGGAACGGGGTTGAAAGTTAGTGATGTGCTCACATATAACTACATTAAAATTATGGATTGGAAACAGCGATGTGTTAGCATACAGCAGCATTAAAATTATGGATTGAAAGGATGTGATGTGCTAACATACAACAGCGTTAACGGCTGAGATGGAAACATACCGATGTGCTAATACATAACAGCATTAGAAAGATGGGTTGGAAGCATAGCGATGTGATCACATAAACACAGCCAGCAAAGTTAAAGAATAGGTTAGGTTAGCCATATGGCTAAGATGAATATTACTAAAGGTTATGGGTTTAAAATGAGTCGTGTGGCTAATCTGTGACACTGGAGTTTAGAGGGGAGAACTGCACTTAACGCGCAACAGAGTGATAGGCCTAACTTTGTGGATTAATCCTTATTTTATTCTGCGAGTTTATGTTCGATCCTCTTTTTGCTTTTTACAAAACTCCTTTACCTTTCTTTGATCTAATTTTGATTTTCTTTTGCCAACGTGTTAATAATGGCTTCCAACGAGATAAAAGCGCTAATACTCTAAATAAAACGGAAAATATGTCTCTGTACGTCCGAAAGTATGCATTTGATTTACCGCCGCAGGGAGAAAGGAAGCGAGATAGAGGAAACTTTGCATGGCAGGTGCTTTACCCGTGGGACAGATACATGTGTTGGGAGGGGTCAGTGTCCGCCCTCGGCCCGCGTGGTGCCTCATCCATCCGCATAATATAAATGGTGGGCCATTCATTGTTATTTTGTTGTTAATAATGAAAATAATATCATTAAAAAAAAATTAAATCGAAATAGGGAATATGACAAACAACAAGTAGTGCTCTGATAAGAAATGAAGTTTTGCTTTTATGACAACACACACACACACACACACACACACACACACACACACACACACACACACACACACACACACACACACACACACACTTCTTTCCGCTTCCCCAGATTACACTGAGGGGCGGTAAGTCCTACCCATAACCGACAGGTCGTCTGATGAAAGGTTCGCACCAGCCGGGAAGGGAAGAAACAATGACTACCACCACCACTACCACTACCACCACCATCACCACCAAGGAAAGAGACATGAAGCTGAAATTTTGCAAGGAATGAATAGATTTCTTTTTAAAATCCTG
Organism: Sinotaia quadrata; assembly: GCA_028829895.1. NCBI lineage: Eukaryota > Metazoa > Mollusca > Gastropoda > Architaenioglossa > Viviparidae > Sinotaia > Sinotaia quadrata. Next base: position 88,196,766 of record CM054183.1, on the reverse strand, counting down.
GGATGGACCTTGGGGATCTATCTATCTATCTATCTATCTATTTATCTGTCTGTCTATCTATCTGTCTGTCTGTCTATCTATTTATCTATCTATCTTTCTATCTATCTATCCATACACAAAAGTATCTTTTTTTCACGCTAATTCAAGTGGAATAAAGCACGGCAAGCATTCAGTGTACATTCACATTATCGACCATGCATTTTTCTTACAGGAAATAATCAAGAGTGTGAAGCAAATTTTGTACACCCATAAATAATCCTTTGTGATCGGGGCAAGAAAGGCGAAGCTGGGCACATGGTAAAACGCTCCTCCAAGTGTTGTTGACATGAAACCGAACGACAGATTAACATTTATATTTAAAAAGACACGAACTCTGACGTCAGCGTCTGGCAATACCTATCGAAATGATTTTCTGTGTATGCATTATACGAGGTTCCAGCAAAATTCTGGAATCACAGGCCTATCCTGCAAGTGCCCAAGCTGTAAACCGTGGAAATCTCTGGGAACATAAATTCAGCATTTGTATTTGCTGGGACTGAATGCAGAGTATCTATGGGAATTTTTTTGTCAGATTCCTCCTGAATATATTCATTCCCTGTCTGAATACAAACATGCGCACAAATACACATAAATACACACATATACACGCACACACACACTCGTCCTAAGATTCTACAATTTTGTTTCAACTCGTATATGGTCAAATCTGACTCACCTGTATTTGAAAGAGATTGAAAATGAGTTATTTCTCGTGAAATTTGTGGAGTTTTGCCATATTTTAATTTAATCCATTTAAAAAGAATAAAATTGTCTGAAGTTCTCCATAATGTCAAAAAATATTTTCGCAACTTTCTTCTAGAGTTGAGATTTAAACGCTATATTGTCAAATAGGTTTTCATAACTTTGTTTTTACGCTTTGATTTAAACGCTATACGGTCAAATAGATTTTACCCAACTTTGTTCTTCATTTGAGATTTAAACGCTACATTGTCAAAGAGCTTAAATTAAGATCACAAAGGCCTCACAGTGAGTAAACCACAGAGTTATTTCTAAAACTGCCCTTAAACTGTATTTTGTCTTAGAGATTTCTCATAAATTATCACAAACTGCCCTTTGAATGCCTTACTGTTAAAAAGAAATATTACGTAGGACCGTAATTTGATCTTGAAACGCCGTTTAGTTTTACAATTATCAAATACCGTTGACCGTGAGTTATCCTTTCAAACGCTGTACTGTCAAAATAAATGTTCACTTTATTATAACCATGAGATTACCTTTAACTCTGACAATGAGTTGATCTTTTACTTTTATTCTGTCAAAGAAAGATTACACAACTTGCCTATGAATTAAGAGTCAGACTCAATACTAAGATCATAATGATTTGACATAACTTTGACAATGTTTGACCGCGTAAACTTGACACTGTCGAAGACAAATGATTTAATTCTGACTAAGAATTGACTTGAAGCATCATTCTGTCAGGAAGAGATTGCACACGTAATCATTAGCTGACCTTGAAACAACAGAGTGTCGAAAAGAAATTATGTTATTTTGATCATGTGCTGGTAGTTTAACCGGAAGTTGTCAAAGATAATCATAACAATGTTTTAAAATCATTTTAAAAAATCTATGATGTTTAAGTCTCCCCTAATTTGGCTGAAGGGCTTCTAAAGTTATTGTTCCAGACTAGAATCACGCCAACATTTCTTTTTCTTCCTGTTTAAGTTCCAACATCCTTGTCGCAGAGACGAGGATTGGTTTGAAGTCTTTGTAAACCCGGAAAATCTCTTATCGCAATGATAAGCCCCATGCCGTGTACAGATAAAAAGCAAATTACCCCTCTGCTCACCCATCGCCAACGCACACACACGTAACGTGCGTGCGCACGGACGCGCGCGCGCGCAAACACACACACACACACACAAAATGACTTATCCTTTGTTCGACAATCTTCCACTGAGTGGTCTAAGTCTTATTACACTGATATTTTAAAGAAGAAAATGGGTACATTGTTCAAATTACTATCTTATGACTACCGACTGAGTTCATTATACTCCTTAATACGTACAGTTACATTATGTTTCGTGAGATTTATCTCCCCACTTAGAACGTGATGCGAATCTGTTTCATGACAATGCTGGTGATCACAGAGACTGCCACGATAATGCTGGTGATCACAGAGACTGCCATGACAATGCTGGTGATCACAGAGACTGCCATGACAATGCTGGAGATCACAGAGACTGTTTCTCGGACAATGCTGGAGATCACAGAGACTTTTCAGACCTTTACGAGCCTTCTATAAATGATAAATTGTAGCTGATATAATAAACAGTGAATAAATTAAATGTCATATATCTTGAACTACATATCCTAAATCATTGAAAAATATGGGGTAACAAAACTTTTAGATCACTGTGCATATGCACGCACGCACGCACACTCATACACACTCACACACACTCACACACACTCATACACACTCACACACTTTCACTATCTCTCCCATAGTCGACCTTTTACGCTCATTAGGTCACACATCCATTTTCAATTTGAACGTGTCCAAGATCGAACATTTTGATCAATTACCAATTGCAGACATTGGCAAGTCAGCTCCACTTATTGTGGAGTGCAGAGAAATATTCTCCCCTCTCCCGTCCCCAACCTCCCGGCATCATACTCGATCACTTTTGCTTTTGAAACCCGGTGTGTTAGACAAAAGAACAAATTCTCCTTTTAGTTTTTAGCTGGCGGGCCGAATCTGTTTTCAGCGGCTGCGCGTCATGGATGACTCACACCTGATGCGGCGTGGCGCCCTCTGCAAGGGACGAAAGATATTCAAGAGCATTTTGGTTCTTGATCTACTCTGACGGTTTTGTGTCTTCAATTTAGGAATGTGCAGCCGTTAAAGAGTCTATATGTTTTCTCTGGCATACGCACACTGACAATTATTGTCGATTAGGTAATTCGCCAAATGATTCATACTTAGCAGCCATTTTATTAAAATAATGCTTTCGGTAATGTTATGAAGTTTTAAAATGTAATTAATTCTTTCAAACAACTTGCAGAGTTAATTGTGTTTCAGGGACATGTGTATAAAATTATTTTTGGAGCGGAATCCCGCTAGCCCGAACAGCTTTTCTCAAACAAATCATTTTACTGAAGAGTTAATTACAATCACTCAGAGCTGTGGATAAAACGTATCTCGGTCCCCCCCACCTCCCCCCATCATATTGGTTCGAATTTCTCCCCCTTACTCCTTCTGTCTCTTCTCGACCCAACTATGAAAGCTAAATGGGTGCATTTGATATTGTAAAGATCGGGTGGAGATTTAATTAATAGCTTTGGTGCAACAATAGTTTATGTATTGATTGGTGCTCGGGTTGTACCTCTTTTCCAAGATGCTTCTGAGAGTTGAGGTTGATGAGTCAGAGGCAGAGGATGTGCCTTTCACTGAGTGCAGGTGTTGAAAAACCCCACATCTGACACTATATGTCGAAATCGGGAAATATTCAAAGTGAAAGACGATGATTAAATTTCGACTATGTCTCATTCAGTTACCCGTAACAGATTTACAACTCTTGACGTATTTTATATTTATATTTAAGGCAGAAACAGATCTTGGAATCTGGGTTAGTCATAGAAAGGACCCTTACTTTATTCTAACGGCTTTGGTTTTGTTTAGACATGTGGTTTTATTGGAAACGAGACTAAACCTGGTTTTGTCTAAATATAGAACTAGACTAAACTTACTGATTCCAACAAGAGTAACGGGCATGTTGGAAAAAATACGTATCTCACACGAAACAAAACAACAAAACAAAAAAACGAAAGGGGAGATAATTTGTTGAATACGATATGTTCACTACATTCGACTGCACCTTGACCTGTCCGAAAGTGGAGTCAATGCAATGTTGTCGGTTCACCTAGGACAGGAGAAGTAATAGGTGTTTGACGTTTAATTCTCTGTAAATAGGTACTGAAAAGTAGTTACGTTCCGGTTGTCTTGTACACATTCGTACGTATAATAAATAATGCAATCATTTAATAGATAGATAGATAGATAGATAGATAGATAGATAGATAGATAGATAGATAGATAGATAGCCTCTTTCTCTTTCTCTCTCGATCAATCGATCGAAAGCTAAAATAATGCTATAATTGAATTCTCAAACCAACCTAACTGAAATTCTAACCACAACCCCATTTGTTAATAATTGAAACAACACCATAAATAGCTCATTGCCTCTACAAACGCCACACTGTCCATATGGCGCAAAAGCAGCGTGCTTCACTACTCGTCTTTGCAAGAGGAAAAGATGCGCTATTTATAGAATTGCCTCCCAAACTACAGGATGAAAGCAATTCCGTTTCCTCCACCCGAAGGTGACACGAGTTTTCACGTTTACCGTAATCTTAAAAGAACCGGATGAATTCCAGTCTCTTCCTAGAACCATGGCTAACGGAGCCAAAGACAATTTAGAAAGAACAAACAAACAAGCAAAAATAACTGAGCTAATAACGTAAAGCCGATATTTACAGACTTGCAAACACAATGCTCCTCTGCATGTCCCGATGACCCACTGGCATTTGAGCTAGGCTGGGCGAAAATCTATTTAAGATCTGACACAGCAATCTAGCACAGTCATCTCCCTTGAGATGTTTCCGATTTGCAAAAGGAGGATAATAGAGACTCCAGGCTCAGGAAAGAATATCCGATAAAACCCACTCGCAGTCTTCACTCACGCTATATCTTCAATTAGGGGTAGACACTATTTCATTAAGCTGAATAATACCATCGAAAGATATGCAGTGTCTCTCTTTTTGCGGGTCACATTAACACTTTCCTTTCGTCCCCCATCCCTCCTAATCCGATCCTCATTCCTAGATAGCAAAGTGAAAATGACCATAAAATTATAACTTCAATTTTACCTTTTGGCACTGCGAATAATTGTCTTGATATTTTGTAAATATTGATAATCACGCGATGAACAATTTCGTTTATTAATAATTTCCTTTAATACATAAATTAAAATTGTGTAAAATAACATTGGGAATACGCGTACTTGCATTTATAAAATGATATTTCTGCTGGGCTTATGTTTTCGTTGCACAATTTTATTCCGTCTTCATTAGTAGAGGGAGATAAGGAGGCCGCGAAAACTAGTGAACGTTTTAGAATAATTGTCTTCTCCACGTGAAATACATAACGATTTTAACCCTTTATTGTCGCAATGTCGAGTAGATACTATAATAGTTTAACCTTTTATTGTTACGTAGAAATACAACGTGTCATAATGTCATGTACATAAATGATAGTTTAAGCCTTTTATTGTCACATAGAATATAACGAATCTATCCATTTCTTGTCGTGTTGTCACAACAGCTTTACCTACACCTTTCTTGTAAAGATGTCACGTAGACAATACGTTTAGATACTTTAAGATATATTTGCTGTTTACTAATTATTTTAATATTGATTATTATGTGTATGACAGCAGTCCATAAGGGTGTGTGATTGACCTATTTTTTCTTTAGAACACATAATTCAATAATAAATGTTGGGAATCCTCCTTCTCACGATTATATTAAGATAATAAAAGATAAGATTATGTTAATTCTTAACAGTATTGTAAATATAATATTAATTTAAATAGCCATAGGAGTTTTGACATTTTACTTTAAATCTTTATAAACAGTGTTTCTAATTTGAAGTCATGACATTTGAATTTGGCTTAGCATGGAGCTTTCTCAAAATGCCAGTTACACAATCATATTTGACGTTATGGCTCACATTGATTGCTATAGGTTTTCATAAAATCTTAATGTCTGTACAAGAGGACTGTCTCTTGGCCAGTGTATGTTCAAGACTGGATACTGGAAGTGTCAACCAAAGTAAATTAAAATATGGTCAACAGCTGTTAGAATATGTACACAGGCATGCTGGAGGGACCCAAGATTAGATTGCCTTTCGGACCCACACAGATATCTCCTATAGAGAGTCATTATGTCCTATAATAATTTTCCAGACTTGAAATTATGAATACGAGGACTAATGGGAATTCCTAGATTTTGTAATTCAGTGATTTATTGCCAGCAGATGTTAGTATCGTGGTTCCTCTAATCTATTATTATTAAAACTAATCCTTCTTTCAATACACAGCTTATTTATTTATTATTGGTTTTATATCACCATATTAGTAAATATTAGTTAAGGTTTTGCTTATTTATTTATTATTGGTTTTATATCACCATATTAGTAAATATTAGTTAAGGTTTTGAGCAAGAGTAAGTGAGAGCAAGTTTGTTCAGCTTTTACTCATCTCTCCAAATTGTCTGAATGAGTGAAAGTGATGCTTAGTTGAAAACCCATAAGAAATGTATAAAAGGAGAAATATTGTTGATTTTATCTCCAGCCTGGCACTTTGTGTGGTCTGACCAGCTAAAGATCAAGGTTGCTCATTAACTGCTACAATGACTTAAATTGGCATGCGTTTTTGACCCAGCCAAAGAAAAGGCTCTTCACAACTACCACATCTACTAGTCATTGGTCCACGCTGAATCATTGTACCAAATATTCAACCATCCCCACAAACACAACTCACCTATATAACCAGCACGTTTCAATCGTACTCAGAAACAAGACTCACCTATACGAACCAGCACGTCTCAATCATACTCAGAAACAAGACTCACCCATACGAATCAGCACGTCTCAATCATACTCAGAAACAAGACTCAATATTATCCAAATGCACTAACTCGGAGTTTCCCTTCTTGGGACATGAATATCTTCCTTATGTTTGACGTAGCCACTCAATACCATCTCCTTCATCACGTTACTCTCAGGCCCTACACACAAACACATGTTCACATGGTACACACAAACACATGTTCACATGGTACACACAAACACATGTCTACGTGGTACACACAAACACATGTTCACATGGTACACACAAACACATGTTCACATGGTACACATAAACACATGTCTACGTGGTACACACAAACACATGTCTACGTGGTACACACAAACACATGTTCACATGGTACACACAAACACATGTTCACCTGGTACACACAAACACATGTTCACATGGTACACACAAACACATGTTCACATGGTACACATAAACACATGTCTACGTGGTACACACAAACACATGTCTACGTGGTACACACAAACACATGTTCACATGGTACACACAAACACATGTTCACCTGGTACACACAAACACATGTTCACATGGTACACACAAAAGCATGCTCACATGGCACAAACTGAAAACAATTCGACAAGACTTCCAGCTTGCTTTTGCTGCTTCTATTATCTTACCTGTTAGAGAAGACAACTCCTTTCCGTTTGCACAACCGTAGAATGAAACCGTCCTTTCCCCAGTCGCAGAATGCAACAACAACCCTGCCATCTATTCCCTAAGAGGAAAAGACAGTTCTATTTCCTTTCCTCAGCATTGCTAAGTGCCTTACCATGTCAGGCTTTTCCCAAGGGCAAGCAAAGATAACTTCCACCTATTTCTCTGTCACCAAGCGAAGACTACTCACAGCTCTTACCCTACCTGAAAAAGAAAACTTCTCCGATTGCATTTTTAGAACCAACTCTATTCATCACTTCCCAGCGCAGATTGTTGTAGACTAATCGTTACTGTTTTGCACGATAAGTATTCAACGTGAAATTATATTAATCCCATGTTAGTCTGAGCATGTTCCTGGCTTACTAAAGTATGTCTATGTAATTTTTATGACGTAATAATATGACGTATGACGTATAATTTTTATGACGTATAATTATATTACTAACAAGAGCGATAATGTGAACGTCTTACTCCTAACCTTGTTCCTATTATCACAATAAATTATGATAATGATGATTGCTTTATGATGTTGATAACGAAGATGGCTTGGAAGAACAACTACGGCTATGATGAAATTTGTAGAATGACAATGATGATAATTGACTGGATGATAATGAGACGATGATGATAACGCTATGAAGGATAACAAGGAGGACGACAATAATGACTATTGTGATGATGACGATGATGTGCAGGATGATAAGTAGGAATTGACACTGAGGACGACAATGACGACGACGGTGACGATAGAAGAAAAAGTCATTTAGAAGATTTAGTACATCAAAATGGTTGCTGCTCTTTCATGTTAATTTTCTTTACTTATTCTCTTATTTCTCACTAGCTTCTCTATAATTTAAAACGTTTAAAACAAGACAACAGCTAACAAGCGTACAGGTTTTCATAATAGCACATCAAGAAGAAATCAATCGGTTACTGAAAATTATTTTCTTTTCACATATGCATGCTGGTGTTATCTGAGAAACATTAACTGTGTGTAATTATCAACAAAAAAGTTACTTTAATAAAGCCTTACATAACAAAGACAAAGCGACTCCAAAGCTCTTTTGTTTTCAAGAAGAGATTCCAATGAATTAAAGAATTTCAAACTTTTGCATGAGTGAAGCAAAACCGGACATTAATATTTCCACTGCCAGACTCCAGGATTTAATTTCTTCCCAACTGCACCAAGACCGATCAGTTGAATCGATCACTATCTAATCCACTCCCTACTATCAGTTCAATGTAACTGACAAGGATGGGATAAAGAAAGGGAGCTAACCAATATAGCCTTAGATGAAATTGGAAACGCTTGTCTAATCAATAAAGAATAATCACATTTCCTTAATCTTAATGTGGAAGAAGGTAATTCTTGGTATACCTTTTTTCTTCTCCGGCAAACCTCAAATCAATGCTTAATGTGGAAGGGGGTAGTTCTTTGTATATTGTTTTTTCCTGTCGGGCAAACCTCAAATCAGTCCCTAGTGTGGAAGGAGGTAATTCCCTTTTTTTTTCATCCTTTCTGGCAAGTCTCAATACTATTCTTTGTCTGTAAGGAATAGTTCCTATTCCAGCCTTTCTGCAATTGTTCTTGTTCCTCTTCTTGTTCATCATTATCATCAACAACAATTACCTTCACCACCACTGCCACATCGCCACCAACATCGTAATTATCATCGTGACATCCAGCATCCAACACTAAAATAAAAATGGAAGAGGTAACTCTGCTTTGTAAACTAGTTTCGTAATGTAATGCCCAAAAGGTTCTCTGCCCCTCCATTGCATGGAAGACGTTCACTACGCGAGGCGATAATTTTTTTAGGTCAGTGACCTCTCAGCATTTAAAATGTCCTGATTAGGTGGAAGACATGGCCTAACATTTTTTCTCCCTCCATTCCTCTCTCTTAAAAATGTCTGGAAACACATGTGCAAGGTAAATATGACCAGTAGACTTGTATTTTGATGGGTCAGCACGTATACTGCACTTGTGGACATTATTTGGACTGGCACCAATATGTAATAAGACTAACAGTGCCCGGAGTAAAACGTGGGAGGTTTCCATAACCAGTACGTGGGCCCATTTATATAATGGACTTGAAAGAAATACTGATGCCCTTTGAAATAAGGGCGTATTAATTTTCAGGCCATAATTACCTTGAGTTGTTAATTTTATCAATATCATGGGGTAAGGATAAGCAATTTTAGATTTTTCAATTGTTGTATTTTAAAACTATTTTCTAGTTGAGAGAGAACATTTCTTTTATATTCAACTTTGTGTAACATTATTTTAAAAAAAACTTTCTACTTTCTCTTATTTACTGTTTTAATATGTGATTTCATTCCATCCTTTTATTACAACCTGTTCATTCATTTGACTCTTCACTATATTCTGTTAACTGTCTACACTTGTCTATGCGTGAGTGAGTGGGACTGGGAGCGAGCCTATACATGCTTATCTGATCCGACTAGTGTGCGAACAAGCACGTGACATTTTTACTGTATACGTGCTTGCTGTAGGGTGCGTGTGGAGTGAGGGGGGTGGGGTGGGGTGGGGTGTTGACACTTGACACCAAAATCTATAATCACATTCATCTATGCATATATCATATTCATCACCATTCTCATCTCAGAACAGCCACTGCCATCACTACGAACGTCAATATACTACTATGACCACCATTATAACCATCTTCATGATCACCATTATAATCATCTTCATGACCACCATTATAATCATCTTCATGACCACCATTATAATCATCTTCATGACCATCTTCATTACTCCATTACCACAACTACCACCACCATCTTCATCATACAACCACCACTACCACTGTCACCAAAATCATTTTATTTTGTCATTAACATAATTTTCTTCTTTATCTTTTCCTTTATCATCATAATGAAGTTGTTCTTTTTCTACTTCATAGTGTTGTTTTTACTCCTCTCTTGATGTTATTGTTTTTACTATTTTCTTTCTTCCTTATTTTCCTTTTGGTTCTCCCTGATCTCTTTGTTCTTTACATTTTGTTTTCCTTATTCATGATCTTGTTTTTCTTCATACCGTTCGTGTTGTTCTCCCTCACCTACAACAAAGTGACGATGCTTGAGATTATCTCGCCAGTGAAATTTTTAAAAAATAAATTATCTCAGTCCTATTGTACATCAGTACTTTAGTGAAAAGGTCGGCTAGTGCAAGCGTTATGTGATGACTCAGAGCGACAGTACGTACGGCAGTTACTGCCAGAAAGCAGGCTGTGGTTTGTAGAACGAATAGGTGGCCTTCTGGTCTCGGACAGCTTTTCAGAGACAAGTATTTGAAGTTATCTCCCTTGAGCGCTGTAATCGGGCCGCGTTCTACGAAGACACTGCTGTTTGACACGAGGACGCTTTCACCAAGCGAGATACTTTGCGAAAGGGCAGGCAACTATCGCATGTTTCAAACAATCTGGTTCCCGTTTTGTTTGCGTTCCAAGCGGATACAAATTGGATCTCTTTATTCGTCGTTTAAGGCAGATACGTACGTCACAAACAGATAAAAATAGCTAATCGTACTAACAAAGCAGCAAGCAGGAACATTCTGACAGCTTGTTATTTTATTAAACAAACAGCGGTGTGTTTCCGTCCTTAGTATTTTCCCATCAGACATGATATAATACACATATTGTTATTTTGATTATACCAGCCAATCTGGTCTTTCGATAAGCATTTCAATATTTGCTGTTTCTTCAGACCGATGTGTTCACAGGGTCGAGTTTGGAAATGCTGGAGCTGCCAGGAATTGGTGCCAACAGAAACACTGCTCGGTGCTGATGAGGTGGTATTTTGAAGCCGAAAAAATTCGAATCGACACAGCATGCAATCTTGTAATAGCTGCCAACCTGTTAGGGATATAAAATTCAGACAGGTGCACGAAAAGTTGTATTTGATAAGATGAATGTATGTAAGCATGAACGTATAGATAGATAGATAGATAGATAGATAGATAGAGAGTAAAGAGCTAAATGCGAAACATATTTTATTGTACAAAATTTACATTGATTGATGGTAGTAAGGGTGGATTGTTGATCAGAGAGACAGAAAGTTGAACATAGTTTGTAATATTTTATTTTCAGTTTATTTATAATTTAATGGATATAATTTGAATAATAGACGGATAGACAAATGAATCGATGAATGAAGAGATAAATGAATAGATAAATAGTTAATACATGTACATTGTGTAATTATGCAAATATATTATTGAAATATAAATCAGGAAATTTGCAGCTGCTATGTGTATCTGTAAGACCGAAGTCGATTTGTGACAAGGACCATAACTCTGACCATTGTATCTGTTGATTGCTCCCGCCACACTTCCACCCACCCACCCCACTTATCATGGACAGATTTGGTTGGAATGTACCATTGTTATTCGTATTATTTCAGAGGCAATAATCATTTGAAAAAGTCTCCAAAGACAATGTGTACACGTGGGAACAGCTGGAGGATTGCCTTCTGTTTCTATTAATTGTGAACTTTGGAGTCTGGCATGAGTAACAAAACATGTATTGTTACAGTGTTGCCAATCGTGTTACATTGTTTAAAGTGTTATCAGTATCGCAAACAGTTTGTAAATATCGCGTAAAACTCTATAGATTTCCATATTCACAGGCATAACACTATGAAGAATAAGAGCTTTTCATATTTGACATGTTATTGTTCAGGTGAAATATTAAACACTGCAAAACCACTCTTTAACTTCAGTACCATGCGCATCGGCAAATAAATAATGTCCGTCACATGAAAATGTCCAACGACATAATTTTAAACAAATCTGCATCAGTTCTGTTTTATACTAACTGTAATATGTTTACGTTTAAGATCATGTTTACATATATATTTATGTTTTTATATAAAATTCAATGCAGTCATTACAGGCAATGGGCCTGCTCTTGTACACATGGCAAGCTAGAGCCTAAAGAATTCAATATATAATCACCACACACACACAGACATTAATATAACGAAATAAACACAAACGCCCAAAGTAAATAGAAATGTAAAGATAATTTTATCTCTTTCTTCTTACGATCCCCACTCAATTCTCTGCCCTCCCCATCATATTTTTGGTTTTGTTACAGACAGTCGATTGTTTATACTAGCTGTCTTCAGCAAAACTAGAAAATTGTACAGTAGAGAGAATTAAAAGGTAACCTTTTACTCCCACCCCATTCAGTATGATAAATATAGGGTGAAAATAGATTTAACAGTAACACAGTTTCGCTACAGGTGGTGATTGATCAAGGAACCACTTACCTTGCCTTGGCACCGTTCTGTGGAAAAAGCCCATGGCCAGAGCACGAACTCTCGACACACCCCGAGCTTCTACCTGATTGGCAATTAAGTGAAATCTTTTGTTCTTTTTCTTTACGTGTGTAGCCATTCGTTTCTAATTAGTGATCAAGTGTGCTTAAGTCTGATTTAGTTAAAGTTCCTTTTCCCGTCTTTCGTTTATTTCTTTCTTTTATAAAATGTTTCTAGCGTAACCTTTTAATAGATAGATGGATGGATGGATGGGCGGACAGACGGACAAATAGATAGATAGATAGATAGATAGATAGATAGATAGATAGATAGATAGATGGAAAGAGAGAGAGGTAGATACGCAGGCATATAAACAAGAAATTTACAGTGTTTCAGGAAAAATTCCACTAAATATTTTGCCAGCCTCTGTTTTCACTCAAGCAGAAAATCAAAAGATCTCTCAATCTATACAAGTTTCATCATTTTGTCCCTGTTGAGCAAATATACAGTGCTCTTCCGTCATGACAATATGATAATGTCAGACTTTCGCTAAGCTTTGTTTTTTTTGGCAAAGTACACATGCGTTATATAAGCACTTTCCGTTGAGTTATCTTTCCTTATCGGCTACGTAATTTTACTAAATTCAATGTCTCAAGATTCCTTCCCTTTTTGTTCCGTTATAAGAATAGAACACCCAGCTTTTATATTTAGACGAGGGCATGAAAACGAATGTAAGATGAAATACAGTTACGTAAACTATGGCAAGAAAATATCCAGTTCACTGGGTGTGATTAACCGTTGGATCATCTTGAGCACTCATCGACATGCGGATAAAGGCTGTTAGCGTTGGTTGTTTATTATTTCTTTTCAGGTGATATGAAGTCATAAAATAGGCAATATGACTATGAGATTAAAACTTACTGAGAAAGATAAATTGTGAGAAATTAAAAGGAACTAGAATAGAACATCGTCCACATGTCATAGCTAATAGAATATTGCCAACTTATATCATGGTTAATAGAACATTGTACAATAGTCTCATGGCTACTGGAAGATAGTCCACTAGAATAATGACTAGAAGAATATTGTCTATTGATATCATGACTAGTAGAACATTGTCTATACACTTCACGAGTAGTATAGCATTATCTACTCATATCATGACTAGTATAACATTGTCAACTCATATCACGACTAGTATAACATTGTCTACTCATATCATGACTAGTATAATATATTGTCTACTTACATCACGGCTAGTACAACATTGTCTACCCATATCACGACTAGTATAAAATCACGAATTGTATAACATTGTCTACACATACCATGACTAGTATAATATTGTCTACTCATGTCATGTCTAGTAGAACATTACCTACTCGTATCACGACTAATAGAACATTATCTACTCATATCATGGCTTGTATAACATTGTCAACTCATATCACGACTAGTATAACATTGTCTACTCATATCATGGCTGGTAGAACATTGTCTACTCATATCACGACTAGTAGAACACTGACCACTAATATCATGACTAGAAGAACATTGCGTACACATATCATGGCCTACTAGAATAATGTCTACCAATATCATCATTATTAGAACATTGACCATATTATTATTATTATTCAGTCTCTTTCCACGACTTCTGTTTGACTGTCGGCTGTGATCCAAGGTCTCGGAATCTTACCAAGATTCTGGGAGATCCAAGGTTTTACGGAGGATGTGGGCACTTCCGAGGAGCGCTGCTTTGAGTAGTGGAGCGATTCTGTGGTTTCCAGGGAGTTTATTCAGGTAGCCTTCCAATTCTGATGTTATGTTCCCCAAGGCTCCTATCACTATTGGTATCACTTCTGCTTTTACATTCCACAGTCTCTGGATTTCTAATCTGAGGTCTTGGTATTTTTCTATTTTTTCTATTTCTTTTGTTTTTATGTTTCTATCACTTGGAACAGCGACATCAATAATTGTTACTGTTCTGTTGGACTTATTGAGAACTACAATGTCTGGTCGTCTTGCAGGAATCACCCGGTCTGTTCTTATCTCGAAGTCCCATAGTATTTTGACTTCTTCTGTTTCGGTGACTGCTTCTGGTTGATGCATCCATGCTCTTTCTGGGGTTTTTATGCCATAGTTCTCACACAGATTTCTATGTATGTGTTTTGCCACTTCATTGTGTCGTTTGGTGTATTCTGTTCCAGCCAGAACCTGACATCCAGATAGTATGTGTTCTGTTGTCTCATCCATGGATTTGCAAAGTCTACATTTGGAATCATTTGAAATTTTCATGATTTTCGTTTTGTGTGCTTTGGTGTTGAGTGCTTGATCTTGTGCAGCTGTTATGAGTGCTTCTGTTTCTGCTTTCAATCCTGCCTCTTTCAACCATTTGTACGTTGATTGCTTTGTTGATATTTCGTCAGCTTGTCGTACATATTGGCCATGTAGAGGTTTCTGTCTCCAGGTATGTGCTAGTTCTTGCTTCGTTGTTTTCTTCCATGTTTCTTTGTCTGTTTCTGGTGGTTGGAATAGTCCACTCATTTTTACTAATTCTATCAGTGGATCATCTTTATTGTTATTCCAGATGTAGTCCACAAGGCCAATGACTTCTCCTTCAATGACATTTTTAATTTTCTTGAGACCTCGGCCTCCCATTTTTCGAGATACATAGAGTCTGTCTACGTCTGCTTTGGGGTGTAAGGCTTTATGTATTGTGAGTAGTTTTCTTGTTTTCCTGTCCAATTCATTTATTTCATTTGCTGTCCAATCTATGATACCTCCAGTGTAGCTTACTACAGGTATTGCGTATGCATTAAGGGCTTGTATTTTGTTCGCCCCATTTAGCTTGGATTTCAGGACTTGTCTAACACGTTTTTCATATTCTCTCTTAACTTTGGACTTCACTTCTCTCTGCATATTTTCTTGATGTTGTAGTATCCCAAGATACTTATATCCATTTTCTATTGAAACATCATTGATTTTTCCGATGTCGAATTGCAGGCCCTCTGTTGTTTTGACCTTGCCTTTCTGGATGACAATTCGTCCACATTTCTCAAGGCCGAATTTCATGTTGATGTCTTCACTGCAGATCTTGACAGTATTGATCAGTGATGTGATATCACGTTCATTTTTACCGTATAACTTGAGATCATCCATGTACAGTAGATGGCTGATAATCTGTCCTGCTTTCATTTTGTATCCTAACCCTGTTTTCTGGATCACTTGACTTAGAGGATTCAGGGCAATGCAGAACAGCAATGGCGATAGTGAATCACCTTGGAAGATTCCACAATTTATTGCTATGTCTGCAATATTTGTGTTGTTGCATGTGAGGGTGGTTTTCCAGTTATTATTATTATTATTATTATTATTATTATTATTATTATTAATATTATTATTATTAAAAAAAAGTATTATTAAGCCTACTAAAACCACCGATACATCATGGCTATAAAAAAAAAACTTTTACCCTTCACGTCCGTGTTAGGATTTTGATGTCTCACTTCCAGAAATGTACTTTTAAAGAAAAAGTCTCGAATAAATTCATACCACATGAATAGCAATTTCATCCTTAATTACAAGACATACACAATAATATTAAAACTCTAAAATACTTACAAATAATTATAAATACTTATTTATAAATAAATAAATACTTACAACATATAATAACGATCAACACGTCTGCAGTTCCAGACAGATGCTTTCGAATGTTTAACAAAAACCGTTTGAGGGTGGAGGTACACATGTCAACATTGCACATCATCTTATCAGCTCTATCTGAATAACTCACAAGGCAAATTAGTGAAGATTGGAATGGAAAACTTTTAAATAATAAAATGAATCTGTCTCTACTTTCACCCTATTATTGTTTCGCAGTTTTATACATTATAAAACTAAAATCTGTATCATTATATACATTATACATTATAAAACTAAAACCTGTATCAGTCTCATCCTAAAGAACAAACTAATTTGAATAATTCATTAAAGAAACCAATATAAATTCACTAGTGAATAATATGCATAATAAATATAGAATACAATTCATTGAACTATTATGCATTATACGTAATCAATTCACTATATTAACATGTGTTTTGTACTAAAAGATAAATAAACAGATTCATTAGTACAAAATAATAACAATCTGTGTCGGAGTAAATTTGCATATCCCTATTTCTATACTTAATAATTTTATCTTTGTTACCAATGACAACGTGACCCGATATATTTTACAGGGAAGAAGCAGTCTTTTATTCTAGAATCTCTGGAATTTCTAGAATTTCATGGTTATTGATTTATAAACTACTATGACTGTGGTAGATTCGAGAAATCTTTTCCCAGCATTTAAAGTGTAAGGATACACTGCACTCATGGAATATATAATGGTAAGGAATGTTCAACTATATTGTAGAATATTTGGTATAAGGAAGTTACTGGAAATTGCTACATTGTTGTTTTGCTTGAGGGAACTAATACAGTGAAGAAATGCCAGATTAGTCTCGTGAGAACAACAGCTCATGAAACATTCAACAAAGTGCTAGAGGAACATGTAAAGAATTGATAATTCTATTGTAAACAATAAACTTGTGACATTGTAACGAAAGTGCATGAAAGACTATTACAGCAGCATCTTGATAAGGTTATGTACAGACTATTATCACTTATATCTCTATAACTCCATTTCTATTCTATGATAAGAATGATCCTGATTCATACTAATCTGCTGAATTATATGCTAGGATTTAAGACTGTATAGTGCTGAAATTATTTCAGTGTGGTTTTGAGGAAATATTGATGTGAAATATTTTTTCATTGTATTCGTTATATGTATATTTTATTGTTGATTTAATACGTTTTTATTGTTAAATTTATTGATCTTCTTACACATATTGATAACCATATTTTGGGGAGATAGTGAGTGGATGGGGGCTTGCTAAATATAAATGAAAGACGGATTTATCTTATCTTTTGGTAAGAAGTTTTCCACCTACAGAAATACTGCGTGAGAGTAAATATTTGTCTTTAATATTACCTTTACTGTCCTTTGGGTCTTTGGGTCATCTTTCTATTATTGTCACTGACCTATTTAACCTTGGACGTGCACAGTTCACAATCCACTCAAATCGACATGCAATCAATAATATGAAACGTAGAAAATTTGTTAATAAACAATTTATTAAAAACAATTGCAAATTGTGAATGTCATACATTCGATAAAAAAGATGTTTCTCCACATCACATATTCCAAATATTAAACACACAATTTAAACTCTTTCTGATTCATTCAGTTAAATTTTATTGTAATCATTTGATAGATTATAATTATTTAATGTATTTGATGCCAGCTCGGTCGTGGCCATGTACAGCTCTATCTCACTAGATATTGTTCCAAACTTCTAAAGTAAGGGCTTAATTTAAATTCCACATCTCAGTTTTATTAACTTAAATACAGCAAACAAAACTATCATTCATGATAAAACTTCACATTTCTTGAATAATAAAAACAAGTTCTACATAAATTCTCACCAAAATACAACTTCTTACTTGAGTTATTCAGGTAAAGATCTGCTAACAAATGTATTAAAACATTATTACTGAATATATTCCATTGACTAGCCTTCGCTTTATGTAATCAAATAAACTAGGCTATCAGTTAACAAATAGTTAACATTTATTCAGTTAATCATAAAATTTTCTATGTGATTTAGCTCAATGAATAACGTTTGCTTTCTTCAGTCAAATAAAGCAATCTTATATTAACTCAATAAGGCAATCTTATATTAACTCAAGAAGACAATCTTATTTTAACTCAAGAAGACAATCTTATATTAACTCAAGAAGACAATCTTATTTTAACTCAAGAAGACAATCTCATAAAGAAGGCAATCTTATATTAACTCAAGAAGACAATCTTATATTAACTCAAGAAGACAATCTTATTTTAACTCAAGAAGACAATCTTATTTTAACTCAAGAAAACAATCTTATATTAACTCAAGAAGACAATCTTATATTAACTCAAGAAGACAATCTTATATTAACTCAAGAAGACAATCTTATATTAACTCAAGAAGACAATCTTATTTTAACTCAAGAAGACAATCTTATAAAGAAGGCAATCTTATATTAACTCAAAAAAGAAGACAATCTTATATTAACTCAAGAAGACAATCTTATTTTAACTCAAGAAGACAATCTTATAAAGAAGGCAATCGTATATTAACTCAAGAAAACAATCTTATAATAACCCAAGAATGCAGTCTTATAAAGAAGGCAATCTTGTATTAACCAAAGAAGGTAATATTATAACACAAGAAAGCAATCTTATATTAACCCAACAAGGCAATCTCATATTAACCCAACAAGGCAATCTTATATTAACCCTACAAGGCAATCTTATATTAACCCAACAAGGCAATCTTATATTAACCCAACAAGGCAATCTTATATTAACCCTACAAGGCAATCTTATATTAACCCTACAAGGCAATTTTATATTAACCCTACAAGGCAATCTTATATTAACCCAACAAGGCAATCTTATATTAACCCTACAAGGCAATCTTATATTAACCCTACAAGGCAATTTTATATTAACCCTACAAGGCAATCTTATATTAACCCAAGAAGGACGTCACATTTCTAAAACCATTCACAAAGGGACAGCACTAAATTTCCATCCTTTATATCATTAATGTCGCACGCTACTAGTTCCAGATAATATTAAATAATATAGCTGCAATTGAACATATATTCAAAATACAAGTCAAAATACAAGTCAAAATTGCATTTTCACAATACCATCTATAAAAATTCTTTTAACAAAAGAGAAAGTCACATGATAATTTGTTTTTAACAGGATTTCGCCACTAAAATTTGCAAGCAAGATGTTTTAGTGTTTAAGTTGTGAGTGCAACCTATTGCTTAACTTCCGGTTCTATATATAAACAGGACTATAATTAAAGTCCGTGTAGGGGACGAGGTTAAAGGTTAGTTTGACCTATATTCTATCTTAAATCCTGATTGGTTGGTTCCACTCGCATTCTCCCTTACATACGATCACACATCATTCATTCGTTCATTCATGCCCACGTTCTCAACTTGCCCTATGTCTTTCTAAATAACAAGTCTCCGACTATCTGTCTTTCCCCACATCAATATTTAACTTTGTGTCTAAATTGTTATAAGATTTAAAAAAAAAAACTTTATAAACATAATAATTAAAAAGGAGTAATAATATATATAAAACGAGCTTACTTTTTCCTGATGTACTGAGAAAAAACATAATAATTGACTTTTCCATCACGGATATAAGGAATGGAATAGGTTTTCTGCTATGCAGTGAAATCAATGTACGTAATATTAGGACTTCTGTACAGCGTATGTTAGGAACATATAAGGTTTTTGTTATAGAGCGAACATCATGACAGGTTTTCTGTTAGATAATGAACATAATAAACAAAGTACATTTTCTGTTACTTAATGAACAGTGCATATAATGAACAGAACAGGTTTCTGTTTTGTAGCAAACACAATTAAAATAATGAACATGACGGTGTTTGTTACACACAGATCAAAATGAACCTCATAGATTATATCAATTAGGCAGTGAACACAAAGAACATAACAGGTTTCAATTAGGCAATGAACACAGAGAAAATAACGAATATAACAAGTTTCCTTTAGTATAGTGAACATAATGAAGATTACAGGTTTTATTTAGTATAGGGAACATAATGAACTTTACAGGTTTTCTTTTGACAGTGAACATAATGAACTTTACAGGTTTTCTTTTGTACATGAACACAATGAAATTTACAGGTTTTCTTTTGTATAAGAACATAATGAACTCTAAAGGTTTTCTTTTGTACAGTGAACATAATGAACTTTACAGGTTTTCTTTTGTACATTGAACATAATGGACATTTTACAAGTTTTCTTTTGTATAGTGAGCATAATGAAGATTAAAAGTTTTCTTTTATATATTGAAAATAATGAACAAAAAGGGTTTTCTTATGCTCAGTGAACATAGTGAACATAAGACATATAAAAGGTTTCTGTTACACAAAGCACTTTAATCATACCGAATATAATAGGTTTTTCTGTTGCATAGTGAACACAGTGAGCATAATGAAAATAACAGATTCACTCTAGGACAGAACATCAGCACATCGTTACAGGGAGCATAGTGAGCATAATGAAAATAACAGATTCACTCTAGGACAGAACATCAGCACATCGTTACAGTGAGCATAGTGAGCATAATGAAAATAACAGATTCACTCTAGGACAGAACATCAGCACATCGTTACAGTGAGCATAGTGAGCATAATGAAAATAACAGATTCACTCTAGGACAGAACATCAGCACATCGTTACAGTGAGCATAGTGAGCATAATGAAAATAACAGATTCACTCTAGGACAGAACATCAGCACATCGTTACAGTGAACATAGTGAGCATAATGAAAATAACAGATTCACTCCAGGACAGAACATCAGCACGTCGTTACAGATCATAGCGCTCACGTACACTTCTCTTCTTGATACGTGTCAGTGAAAGTCGTTGAGATGTTGCTGCTGGTGACATCCTGCAAGTAGCCTTTCTTGCAGCAGGACCTGCCAACCAAACCTTCCCATTGACGTCGTAGGATGCTGCGAAAGTCTCTTCCGAAGCACGAATAAAGGAGGAAGTTGATGGAACAGTTGAGAATAGTAATCCAGACGTAGGCGATCATGTGACTTTCAATACTTCCGGCGTCGATTGTTACTGCTCCCCACATACGAAGAGTGAGAAATAACAGCAAAAGCGTGTCCAGCAGGGAAAATGCAGCCATGCATAGGACGAGGACGGTCGTGTGCAGTTTGAAGTCTCGTTGCCAGGGTTGGGGGCTGTTGTCTGGGCGAATAGTATGCATCTGAATTCCAAAAAATAATGTGGACATTGAAGTCAGAATGAGAGTGGTAGACAAAAATAATGTGGACATTGAAGTCAGAATGAGAGTGGTAGACAAAAAATAATGTGGACATTGAAGTCAGAATGAGAGTGGTAGACAAAATTAAACAACAAAAACCCGAACAGAATTATTGTGGCTCCTACACAGAAGTAGTAACTTCACATATTTAATTGCGTTAAAATTTTGTTCCTGTCTAGTCTTCATTCTTATAATAAATATTTGTTTAGTTTTCATTCTTATAATAAATATTTGTCTAGTCTTCATTCTTATAATAAATATTTGTCTAGTCTCCATTCTTAAAATAAATATTTGTCTAGTCTTCATTCTTAAAATAAATATTTGTCTAGTCTCCATTCTTAAAATAAATATTTGTCAAGTCTTCATTCTTAAAATAAATATTTGCGGAAGTATGTAGAACGCCATAGGAATTTATATCACTTATCAGTTTGGCAGGAAATAATAGCCACGGTAATGGCGCTAAATTAAAGACGCCGATGTGTACCTGAGTTGAACCGAAGCAATATCTGCTTCTACAGTGAACGGAAACTCCCTATACCTTACAGAGCTTTTGCATTTACTGCCAAGGATGAATGCTTTAATATGAAAGTGGAAACAACAAGCTATAAGGTTAGAAAACTAAATTCAACAATCAAATCCACTGCCTATTAAAATTTAATTTGCACCTTGATTTTCCATTGTTGTACTAGGCTGAGCGTTTTATTGAAGCTTAGGTGCTAAACGAGAAAGTTTTAATGACAGAACTTGCAGAGGTATAGTATAAATTATTTACTTAATTCTCCTTTTCTAATGCAAAACTAATAGATTATATAATGTTTGGTTGTAAAAGTATATTATCTATTGCCTTGGTTAGATTTGTAGTCACTGTGGAGGTCTAAACGATTTATGACCGGAAGTAGAAATATATCTACTTCGAATAGACAATGTTCTGAGAACACCTAGCCTTGATTATTATTGCAAGATTGAATTCTATCACAACGTGCATGTTTAATTAGCTTAGATGCGAAAGAGAGTTATCTTTTCCTGGAAATCGAGTCGTGTGACTGTGTGAACAAGTGCAAGCCATAGGGCAAGTGCCATCACAGTTCCGACCAATACATTTCTTGAAAATTCTAAGAATCGCTAATAACTGATGACAACTTTAGCCACTAGTAGTATTTATCGTAAGAAAGGCACTGTTGTTTTATGTTTTGTGTTATCATTATACTTGTTTAGTAGTATTTCTCGTAAGAAAGGCACTGTTGTTTTATGTTTTGTATTACCATTATACTTGATATGTAGTATTTATCGTAAGAAAGGCACTGTTGTTTTATGTTTTGTGTTACCATTATACTTGTTTTGTAGTATTTATCGTAAGAAAGGACACTATTGTTTTATGTTTTGTGTGAGTCACCATTATACTTCTTTTGTAGATTAAAACCTCAGCCTTACCTGTTAAATATAAGAAGTGGTTTTGTTTAATCCTAAACTTCAGCCTTACCTGTTAAATATAAGAAGTGGTTTTGTGTTTAATCCTAAACTTCAGCCTTAACTGTTAAATATAAGAAGTGGTTTTGTTTAATCCTAAACTTCAGCCTTAACTGTTAAATATAAGAAGTGGTTTTGTTTAATCCTAAACTTCAGCCTTAACTGTTAAATATTATAAGTGGTTTTGTGTTTAATCCTAAACTTCAGCCTTAACTGTTAAATATAAGAAGTGGTTTTGTGTTTAATCCTAAACTTCAGCCTTAACTGTTAAATATAAGAAGTAGTTTTGTTTAATCCTAAACTTCAGCCATAACTGTTAAATATAAGAAGTGGTTTTGTGTTTAATCCTAAACTTCAGCCTTAACTGTTAAATATAAGAAGTGGTTTTGTGTTTAATCCTAAACTTCAGCCTTAACTGTTAAATATAAGAAGTGGTTTTGTGTTTAATCCTATGTGGAAACTATTTTGTAAGTCTGACTGGCTTACATTAGAGATGGTCTGTTTCGAGGGACGGGTATACGAATCAAAATACAAATAACTTAGTACTTAGTAAATAAAATTCCTTAATGTTGAGTATATTCAATGTAATCGTCCTATTCACTTGTCAGAAAAACTGTAATTACATTAGCTTCTTGGCAGGCATGGAAATGGGAACCTTACAACAGTAATTACATTAACTTCTTGGCAGGCAGGGAAATGGGAACCTTACAAAAACTTATGATGCTCTGTTGTTTGTATCCAGGTTCTTGCCTGCTGGTAACAAAAGGTTACACTGATTTGCAACGTTACTCAGTGCCTGCCAACCACAGACAAAAAGGTCAGAAAATCACGGCACAAAGATTGATAGTTTTCACCTCACCGATTTGGATTTCTATGCAAAATAATATAATTGATGAAGATGGTGGTGGTGGTGATGGTGATGGTGGTGGTGATGGTGGTGGTGGTGGTGATGGTGATGGTGGTGGTGGTGATGGTGGTGGTGGTGGTGGTGGTGGTGGTGGTGGCGGAAGAGGAGGTGGTGACGATGGCGATGATGATGTTCGATGGGCAACATACCATCTGACATGTAAGGTTATCTGAATAAACTCCATGGAACCACAGACCTGCCGTACTGCTAATAGCATAAACTCCTCAAAAATTCCCACATTCTTAATAAATCTTGAATATCCCAGAATCCCGGTAGAATCGTAAGAACGGGATTTAAACTAAATGATAGATAACAAAAGTGGAGATTACAGCAACACCATCATAAGTAGTAGTCCTACTGCTACTACTCCTACTAACTGCTACTGCTACTATTACTCCTACTCCTACTAGCTGCTACTGCTACTACTGCTACTAACTGCTACTACTCCTACTCCTACTAACTGCTACTACTCCTACTCCTACTAACTGCTACTACTCCTACTCCTACTGACTGCTACTGCTATTACTCCTACTGACTGCTACTACTCCTACTCCTACTAACTGCTACTACTCCTACTCCTACTAACTGCTACTACTCCTACTCCTACTGACTGCTACTGCTATTACTCCTACTGACTGCTACATCTAGTACTCCTACTTTTACTATCACTGCCGCTGCTGCTACGAATAAGAAGAAAATGTCTTTGAAATTTAATGTTAACATTTAAAAATTATGAATAAATTCATTCTTAAATAGTTCACATTTTTAGCTGATAATTACAACAACCACTATAATAAAATAGTTAATGTCTAGAAAGACGTAATCAATTGAAGCGTTTAAAAAAAACCCACTGAATAGTCCTGTGAAAACGTGTAAACTCATAACAGGCACGAAACGTGACTGCTAAGGTAAACTAAGGACAACATTGTTAATATTCCACCACACAAATTCACTTCAATTCAGTTCAATTTAGTTACCTTACATTGCATTAAATTAAATGTATTAAATTAAATTTAAAAATGTAATAAATGAAATAATTACATAGAAAATATAAAAATATCTTTGTATAATTTTACTGTATATAAATATGATAAATATTCTCCTAACTATAAACAGCTGTACGTACGTTTCTGATTGTGCAAGTGGAATGCAATAACAGGATTCCGAAGATCACTATGACAACCACAATCAGTGTGTACCAGGTTGGGAAAACCCAGGGAAAATACGTCAAAATTTTCAGTTCCTCAGTAGCATTGTAGACACCAGTCAGGCACTCAGTCGATGATAAATGAATGACATAAATGTTCAGTGCCAGAAATATCAGGGGCGGCAGCAAAATACAGGTCACCATGACTACCTGACGACGCAAGGAGCAAAGGCGAGCCACGGCTAAAGGTTTGAAAACTGCCACCCACCTCTGAGCCATCAGGACTACTGTCAAGAGCCTGTATGGATGTAACAGGTAATTTTAATAGTTTGATTAAGTAATATAACTTTTAGACCTGACACATTCTATACCCCCAAGTTGAGAGGGAAAAATATAATGCGACTTTATAAGATAGTTTTCTGTTCGTACATATTCAACTTTGTTATACTTTTGAGAACAACACTCTAGATTCAAGAATCTTCCATGGCCAGCAAAGAATAGTCGTCTGTCCGTATGTAGCAAAACAATCGAAACAAACGCACATATGCTTACACACACACACACACACACACAAACACATATATGAACACTTTTACACAATTTGAAATACATTTTCATTTCAAAATAAGTTTTCAGAAATAAAACAATCGAGACTGAAATATTGGATTTCATCTTTATCAGTTCACAAGGAAAATATTTTTTAAAAAACTGTTTCAACAATTTAAACTGAATTTTCGAATGGAACATTATTACGTTAATTATATTATTATATAAATATATTCTCCCAAAAGATTCCGTTGCCTACAAATAGTTAGATCGCGTGGAATCTACCCCAACTGGCTGTCCCAGAAAACAGACACGCTCTTCGTACTTCATTAGTCTTTGGTAGTGAGTATAAATGGTGCACATCATTTAAAACAGCTTATGGTAATTTTATATTTGAATATATGTTTTAATTCATAATTAAATAAGTATTTGTAATATATCATGTTTGCACACACACACACACAAACACACACACACATATACTAGAGTGCCTTTATTTGTAATATAACTAAATATAGTAGCTCTGGCTAAATAACGAAAATCGTTATATAAATACCTGTTATAATTTACTGTAAGAATGAATATCATAAATCGTAATATAAAACATACGACATTAGAGTATAAATATAAAAAAATCGTAAGTCCTAATAAATTATGCGTGCATAGCAATGTTTGCATATGTGTATGAATTTGTGTCTGCACATGGGTGTGTTTGTTTGAGAAAGAGCGCGCAAATATGTCTGTGAGCGAGTATTTAATAATTATCTGATCAAATGTGTGCGGTCATATGTGTGTGTGTGTGTGTGTGTGTGTGTGTGTGTGTGTGTGTGTGTGTGTGTGTAGCATATATGCATGTTTAAGTCGCTATGTTTACAGATGTCGAATGTATTACAATCATAAGTTTCAATGTCGTCATTCAGTTAATGAAAACCTGATATTAAAGGTAATTAGTCATGACCTCATATTCTTACAATACATCAAGGTCCACTTTACCTGGACGCATTGCCAAAAACAGTGAAAGGCAATATTATGACAACTTCGTAACATCCAAGAAGTTCGCTGTGGAAATGCATAAACGTCATCAGTACTGGAATAGACAGCGTCAAGCAGAAGAGAGCATCAGCGATACTGAGACAGCAGAGGAGGAAGGCACCAGATCTGTTCTTGATCTGTCTGATCCACACCGCAGTGGACAGTGCGTTGGCTAACAGTCCCAAACATAGAATCACCAGCATGGCGACAAGATTGACCGGGCTATTTAGAGCGTTCGACATGTCTGGCAATTTTGGAGCTGTTTTAAGCACAAGTAACAATTACTTTACAACAAAACCTCTTTAATATATTAATCAATACAACTAAAAAATATATTTACCGCCATTGTGCAACAACTACAGAACAACTGACAACAAGAGGCATATCATAATGCTAAAACGGAAATAAAATCTTTGTGCAGCAACAATTTAACTACTAGCACAAAACCACACTGCCGTAACTACTATGATGATAAGGGAATAATTTACCAAATGGCACAGCCCCATGTAACCGTTATCTATACAAAGCCCCAGTAATGATTTCCTAGTGATATAATACAACACAAATTAGTAACTATTAAGCACACGTTAAAGCCATCACAACCAAACGAAACGATAGACTCAAGAGAAACAAAACGCAATGAGAGAAAACAACGCTAACCCAAACGAAACGAAACAAACCAAACAACACAACGCTAATCCAAACCAAACCAAACAACACAACGCTAAACCAAACGAAACGAAACAAACCAAACAACACAACGCTAATCCAAACCAAACCAAACAACACAACGCTAAACCAAACGAAACGAAACAAACCAAACAACACAACGCTAATCCAAACCAAACCAAACAACACAACGCTAAACCAAACGAAACCAGACCAAACAACACTACGCTAAACCAAACGAAACGAAACAAACCAAACAACACAACGCTAATCCAAACGAAACCAAACAACACAACGCTAAACCAAACGAAACGAAACAAACCAAACAACACAACGCTAATCCAAACCAAACCAAACAACACAACGCTAAACCAAACGAAACCAAACCAAACAACACTACGCTAAACCAAACGAAATCATATCAAACCAAACAACACAACGCTAAACCAAACCAAACCAAACCAAACCAAACAACACTACGCTAAACCAAACGAAATCATATCAAACCAAACAACGCAACGCTAAACCAAACGAAACCAAACTAAACCAAACAACACAACGCTAAACCAAACGAAACCAAACTAAACCAAACAACACAACGCTAAATCAAATAAAACCATATCAAACTAAACAACACAACGCTAAACTCAACCAAACAAAAAACACAATACAATGTTAAACCAACTCAAACAAAACAAAGCATAAACCTAACGAACGAAAGAGAATCAAAACCAACAACACAATTCTTGACTGCACAAAACGAACATCAACAACACAGTTCTTGACTGCACAAAACGAACATCAACAACACAGTTCTTGACTGCACAAAACGAACATCAACAACACAGTTCTTGACTGCACAAAACGAACATCAACAACAAAAAATGTACATAACAATCTCTTAACAGTTTAACTCAACAGTGAAGTTTGTCAGACAAACATTAGTGACACACTCACCTGTTGCAGAGCTGACGTTCTACAACGAAAACACAACGAAGTTTGGATGGAGAACTTTCTCATTCAAAATCCTTCATTTACTTCCCACTCAAACAACAAAATTCTTTGTGCAAAGCAAAACACCTTTCAATAGATATTTACAATAAATAATAGTTCTGCCTTTTTTTCTTTTCACAGATCACCTTACAGGTCGTTCGCAGCAATAACAAAAACAGAAAGCAGGAAGAACTGAAACTCGCAGTGAATATATAAATTGGTCATTAAAAACCCCAAGAATATAAAGATAGTTTGTTCACTCAGCACATGGCGGGAAAATAGTTGAATGAAAGATGAAGGTCTGTATACTGTGTGGATCACTTCAACTCGTATAAAAGCGTCATTGAACAGGCTTGTGTATTTTGCAGCAGTCGGCAACCAGTGACAAACCGTAAATGGAAGGCCTTCCTTGTCATCAGAACGTGACATCCATGTGTTTACATTGAAATTAACCTTTTGTCGCTATTGCGATACTAACAATAATTGAATGGCGCATTGCTGGTTAATTTAAATCAAACAGTTTTGTTATTACACGCGAATCAAATTCAGTTTGCGAACACAGACCAGGCATCAATATGTTCTACATACCATTTTGACAGTCTTGAATAACGGTATGACGTCACAATAAGAAGAGTGAAAACTATGAACATTGAAGACCATTCAAAGTAATAAAAGTCTAATATAAAAGTTAATAAATTCGTTTGTCTCAGAATGCGATAAAGCAATAAACTCAACACATTCGTGTGGTATTAATGGCTTGTCGTAAACATTGCACTTTATAAAAAAATGTTATTTTAAAGTTGTGTAAAACAGTGCACGAAGACAGAATAAAGTCTGTTACTTTAAAGTTGTGTAAAACAGTGCCCGAAGATAGAATAAAGTCTGTTACTTTAAAGTTGTGTGAAACGGTGCACGAAGACAGAATAAAGTCGGTTACTTTAAAGTTGTGTGAAACAGTGCACGAAGACAGAAAAAAAACCTCTGTTATTTTAAAGTTGTGTGAAACAGTGCACGAAAACAGGAAATAACCTCTGTTATTTTAAAGTTGTATGAAACAGTGCACGAACATAGTAACAATTCCGGTATTTTAAAGTTGTATGAAACAGTGCACGAACACAGTAACAATTCTGGTATTTTAAAGTTGTATGAAACAGTGCACGAACACAGTAACAATTCTGGTATTTTAAAGTTGTGGTGAAACAGTGCACGAAGACAGAAAACAAGTCTGTCTTTTAACTGTCTGTGGCCCTCCATTCGACCGCTGTATCTATGTGGACAGCGTAAGGACACCCTGCCACGCCCCTGGACTATAAGTTATATAAATATATTTGTTGGTTCATACCAAGCACTCCTGTTGGTGTCTTTGACTCCGACTGTCGAAATAATGTAATTATGGTTTTCGTTTTGTCGGACACTTGTTAATAATAAATTATACTTATTGCAACAATCATATCTTTATCAGTAATTCTTAACCACATGAAATATTTATAATACATGCCATCATTTCAATGATAATTAACCCCTCAATTGCCGGGTTTCATTTAAAATAAGAATAATATATTTATTCGAAAATAATGTAATGCTTTTCATTATGTATATATAATAAAACGATTATATTTCTATTTTTCTAAACTATTTTTTTTTCCAAATGCACTTATTTACAAGAAAATGTAAACAGACAGATAACTTTAATTATTAAATATTCTTCAACGTCAAAGTTAATAGTATTTGAATACAGTGAGATACTATAATAAACTTTATTATATGTCTTTTGAATGGGTTAAAACTATTAAAGTTTAAACTATTAAAGTTTAAACTATTAAACTTCACAATATATTAACCCATTCTAAAGGCGTTTTATAAGCTTTATAATAATTTAACTTTTTTAAGAGGTGTATCTAGACCCTCATTATGGCGCAGTCTCGAGTCATTATTATCCACTTTGATGCTGTGTCCAGCTACCTGAAAAAAATATATTTGTACGGCAATGCGCATGACAAAACGACCGCCTATAATGAAGCTTCCCTCTCATCCCCATTTAAACTATACCTCACATCTACGCAATTTGTAAACTTTGTCTCACATCTACGCAATTTGCAAATTGTCTCAAATCTACGCAATTTGTAAACTATGCCTTTCATCTAGGCAATTTGTAAACCATGCTCCATACCTACGCAATTTGTAAACTATGCCTCAAATGTACGCAATTTCTTAACTCTGTCTCACAAATGCGCAATTTGCAAACTCTGCCTCACATCTATGCAATTTGTAAACTCACATCCACGCAATTTGTAAACTATGCCTCACATCTACGCAATTTGTAAACTATGCCTCACATCTAAGCAGTTTGTAAACTATGCTTCACATCTACGTATTTTGTAAATTATGCCTTACACCCACGCAATTCGTAAACTATGCCTCACATCTACGTAATTTGTAAACTCATCTAGGCAATTTGTAAACTCACATCTAGGCAATTTTTAAACTGACATCTACGCAATTTCTAAACTATGCCTCACACCTACGCAATTTGTAAAATATGACTCACAACCACACAATTTGTAAACTATGCCTCACACCTAGGCAATTTGTAAACTCACATCTACGCAATTTGTAAAATATGTATCTCACATAGGCAATTTGTAAACTATGCCTCACATCTACGCTATTTGTAAACTATGACTCACTTCTACGCAATTTGTGAATTATGCCTCATGGATAAAGACCCCACAAATTCCAAATTTATTTTTTTATGATGTTGGAGCTCAACAATAAAAATAACACACAACTGCCTCAAAGCCACATCGGTTTGTATACGAGTGTATCATCTATTCTTGCGAGGAATGCGAGGAGATAACTCTATCGAAAATGGGGTGTGACAACTGTTTAAATTGATCCGCGATGCTGACAGTGTAAATAATATGTAATAGGCATGTAAGTTTATCTAGGCCGACTGGAACGAACGCGAGGCTCGAGTGATGTGATGGTTTGAGCAAAATCCACACGTACTTAATTTTCGTTAGGCAAAATCAACCTCATCTATTTTTAAAAAGACCGTTATCTCATAAGCAATATTTGTTTTTAAAAGCAACCAGATAATTGCTTTTGTTTAAATAAAAAGTCCCGTCGACTGTTGCGCCATTTGGCAGACTTATCTGCCTCATTAAAAGGAAATAATTTTTTTCTAGTAATTCATCTCTCGACAGGGAGCCCTTTAATGTTGCAATGGAAACAAAGAGAACAATCTAGTAGCAATATCACCCCTTTTACGCTCACAGTAAATTACATGCATGCCATGTGATAACTGAAAAGCTTTACTGATAATTTGAATAATGAACATAAAATTAACAGTTATATGATTGTGTGCCTTTTCGTTATTATTCAAATATGTAAGTATTTCTTTCTTTATTATTGTTATTATTATTATTATTAATTAATTAATTATTCGTCCATAACTAATTACAAATGATTTTAATTTTAATTTATGTTATTAATAATTCTCCAGCAGACACCAATCATCTCTCTCATTTGGCAGATATTCAGGTGCTGTAAACCTTTCTATATTTCACAATATTAAAGACAAACATTACTGCCACACAATATTTCCATAAGTGGAAAAAATCTTCTTACTAAATGAGAAGACAAATCCGTTTTTAGCTATATTTAGCGATCCCCCATCCGCCCACCGTCTTCAGCATAAGGTTATCAATATGTGTACGAAGATAAATAAATTTAGCAATAAATTTATTAAGTGAGCAATCAAATACACATATAACAAATACAATGAAAAAGATTATTTGACATCAGTGTTTCCATGAAACCATGTTCGAATAATTTTAATATCTATACAGTCTCATATCCTAACACACAATTCAATAGATAAGTGTCAATACAAATCACAGGATAGTTCTTATCAGAGAACAGAAATGGAGTTATTGGAGACAAACAATAATAGTTTCTATGGTAACCTGATTTAAGCACTGTCTCGATAGTCTGTGCATGCTGTTGTAACAAAGTCACAAGTTATTGTTCACATCAATTCCACGAGTTTCCTACCTGACGTTGTAGAACACTGATTAGCTGCTATTCTCTGGAGGCTAATCTGGTGCTCTGCGGCAATAGCTCCCTCAAGCAGAAAACAATTATAGCAATTTCCAGTGACCTCCATGTACCAGAAATTGCTTGATGCAGTCAGCATACCTTGCCACCATACTTCAATGGAGTGCAGTGTATTCTTTACACATACACACTGCTGCAGACACCTTTCACGTCTACCATGGTCATAACAGTCTACCATCAGTAATCCAGGAGATTCTGGTAAAACAAGGAAAGGCTGCCTTTTCCCTTTAAGATAATGGCCGCCTTTCATGACCGGACTTCTTGCCACACCAAATTCAAGTGATTAGATAATAGAATTCTCTACATCATTTAAACTTTTGGTCTCAGCCCATTGGCTGGTCTCGTTCTCGTAAATCATAACCATTGGATAAATAAAACTACTCACCCAGTTGGGATGGTTTGCATTACATCGGGAATTTTCTAGCATATTCTCAACTCGGGTGTTTACTTCAACTCAGACAATTTAAAAAATATCATCATAATCAGTGCCCAAAGTCGGGTCACTCTCACAATTTAACAATTTATATAACAATTAAATTTTAAAATAGGGATAGGCAAATTTACTTTGTTACAAAATTGTTGTAAATAGACTGAAAATTTTTACATAATTATGAATATAAAATGGAAATATTTGCAAAAAATGTCACTTACTCAAAAATGATGAATACATAATCTTTTTCAAAACGAAATTATATAATTCTTCCTGAAAAAAGAAAACTTCTCGCAATCAAACATAAAAAGTGATAAATCTATGCGGCTATAACTATTCTTATACCTGGACTAGGCACAAATGGTAATTTCTAAACTATACCTCACAGTTAGTTTGTAAACTATACCTCTTAGCCAGTGTGTGAAGTATATCTCACAACCAGTGTGTAAACTATGCCTCACAGCCAGTGTGTAAACTATGTCTCACAGCCAGTGTGTAAACTATGCCTCACAGCTACTTTATAAACTATACATCGCAGCCAGTTTGTAAATTATGCATAATAGCCAGTTTATAAACTATGCCTCGATGCCAGTTTGTAAACTTTACCTCACAGCCAGTTTGCAAACTTTACCCCACAGCCAGTTTATAAACTATGCCTCGCTGCCAGTTTGTAAACTTTACCTCACAGCCAGTTTGTAAACTTTACCTCACAGCCAGTTTGCAAACTTTACCTCACAGCCAGTTTGTAAGCTATGTCTCGCAGTTACAGAAATACAAATACGAATTTTATTTTTCATTATGCTGCAGTTCAAACAATAAAATTAACAAAAACAAACCGCATCACAAACATATCTGTTTGCACGCGAGCGTAACTCATCCATTCTTGCGAAGATTGTGGAGAGATAACTCTATCGAACATGTTATGTCATAACTGTTTAAATTGCTCCGCGATGCAGACAGTTTTCAGTGATAAGCGTAGGACTACTGGTTTATCTTGACTGACAGGTACGAACGCTAGGCTCGAGCGACATAATGATTGGGGCAAAGTTCACACAAGTTTATTTCTTTGGACAAAATTAACGACGTTATCAGTTTTTTGTTTTTCTAAAAGACCGTTGTGTTACGAGTGATATTTTTAAAAAATCAAATTTTAAACAAGATAATTGCCTTTGTTTATTTTAAATAAAATGTCTTGTTGATTGTCGCGCCACTTAACAGGCTTATCTGTCTCATCGAAGGGAAGTAAATCTGCTTAGTAGTTCATCTCTCTGTCGACAGGGACCTTCCAATTTTGTTAAGGAAGCAAAGAAAACAACATCTTAACAATATCGCCACTTTACTCTTAAAGTAAAGTCCACATTCATGGCTCCTTAAAACTGCACACTTTCATAAAAGATTATCATCACATTGGACACAAAATTAACTATTGTATGACCGACTCCTTTTTTATTACTATTTAAAGAAAGAGCCCGCATTGATTTATTATGAACATTATTGTACAAAATTAGCATTTTATAAAAAAAAAGAGACTATATACCTGTACAAAATTTTATAAAGAATTAGATTACTTTCAAAAGTGATGTTATCTAGATGTAGTCCGCAAAGAACAAAGTCTTTGGAGTTAGCAGAATTAATTACAATCAAATTATTAAAATTCTTAAGGGACACATGGAATGTCACCAGAATATTCACCTATTTCAGTATCAAACAATAGCTCTTCATTATTATTCTGCATAGCACTTTTATCAATAATGATTTGATAAGAACTGTTACATGAAAATTACTTTTAATATTTAGTCATTGCCTATGTGACTATCTCATGACTACATTTTAGTTAGTATTGTAGTCAGAATGATTTCTATCATATTTCAATCTTTTCTGGTTTTACATTTGTTGTATTAAATAAATTTTGTCATTGTTTACACTTCCACTTCTGTATTTAAACAAAGAAGTAGATATGCAAATGTTTGGGGGGAGCTAAATTTAAGATGTCATACAAATAGCATATCTAGGGAAATGTCCCTCCAAGATGTGAAAATGTGGGGGTGGGTAGAATTCCTATGATTGAGAGGCAGATGAGCACAGAAGTCAGTATAAGGATTCTGAGTTGGTAAAGATTAGAGACAAAAGGTGGAAGATAATATTTAATAATGTTTCATGTCCCTGCAGCCTGACCAAGTTTCTGTCTGCAGTTACAAAGACCCACAAGGGTGAGATTAAGCAGATTAGGGGTTTGTGAAGTATAATCTGTTAAACACCACAATCACAAAACAATTGATAGAATCACAGGAACACTCTCTACACAACGTGGATATATTTAAAAAGAGAGAAAATTAACAGAGGCACTAAATCACGTTGCTTTGAACATTTTCCTATCAAACATTGTGATTGTCAGTGTGATTGGTCCTTTGATTTTTTATTGAATGCCCACTGAAACCAAGAAATAGTGGTTGTCTGCTTTCCTGATGAAGATCCTCCCCAGAGTATGTATGAATGCTGGTAAAAGGCCTACAGTTGATGTCCCTATACCAGTTCTATCTTAGTTATGAAAGGAAAGCAGTTAAAAGTGTCGAGTGATGGTGAGATGTCCAGTGACAATATTGTCTGCTGCAAATCCATAATGGAAGCAGTCTATTCAAATCTGAAAAAAGAAAATCAGATTGGCAATTCTAACCCTTCTGATCGTCTCTGTAACATATTTTAGAGATGATCCCATCTTACTCCCACAAAAATCTTTGAGGAATTATAAATATCATCAAACTTGGCAGGCATTTTAAGTAAGCTCGTGAAAGGTGTGGATTTGTAAACATGATGATGTCTAAAGGCCCTGAATGTGGACTGGGGGTTAAGCCTTGTTTGTTCTTTATTCGATCTTATACTCGATGTGTTTTTTCTGCTTGTTAGTTCTCATACATGCGATTATTCCTCATATATTCGTTCATTCATGCCCACGTTTTCAACTTGCCCAACGTACAAATAAGGAATTGAATGCAGAGGCTGGATGGGTCAGCAGATGGGAAGTATCATAATGGGGTAGAACCATGATATGCACACTTACTTTATGATTGACAGTTGAAAACCACTTCCATTTAATTTTTCATGATAAACTGAGTAAAGATCATAATAAGCGACTTGTACATAATACAATATAAGAAATAAAATGTCTCTTCTGCTACGTAGTGAAATCAGTGAACATGATAAACATAACAGGTTTTCTGTCGTATACAATACAATGAGGGAATACAATGAGCTTAAAGGGCTATTGTTATACAGTAAACAAAATAACAGGTTTTTTGTCGTACACAATACAATGAGCGAATACAATGAGCTTAAAGGGTTATTGTTATACAGTAAACAAAATAACAGGTTTTCTGTCGTATACAATACAATGAGGGAATTCAATGAGCTTAAAGGGTTATTGTTATACGGTAAATAAAATAACAGGTTTTCTGTCGTATACAATACAATGAGCGAATATAATGAGCTTAAAGGGTTATTGTTATACAGTAAACAAAATAACAGGTTTTCTGTCGTATAGAATACAAAGAGGGAATACAATGAGCTTAAAGGGTTATTGTTATACAGTAAACAAAATAACAGGTTTTCTGTCGTATACAATACAATGAGCTTAAAGGGTTATCGTTATACAGTAAACAAAATAACAGGTTTTCTGTCGTATACAATACAATGAGCTTAAAGGGTTATTGTTATACAGTAAACAAAATAACAGGTTTTCAGGTTAATAGTGAACACAAAGAAAACAACATGTTTTAATTAACTAAATGAACAATGAATATAATGAATACAATACATTTTTCTTAAGAGAACATAGCAGGACTTCTTTTACTTTGGATACACGATTAGCATAATGAATACGACAGTTGTTGTGTTGCACGTTGAACATAGAGAACCTAACAGTTTTTCTTTCAGGCCGTGAAAACAGAATTTATCGAAAATAACATGTTTTCTGTTGTATAATGAACATAATGAAAATAACAGATTCATTGATATTTTGTCTAATACAGCACATACGAGCTTTTCAATTCTCGATCTGTAGCACTGAAAATCGTTATGCTGTTGTCGTTGTTGTTTCCCTGGAACTAGCTGGACTTGTAGGAGAACGTGTCCAACAAGACGTCCATTGTCGTCTCAGGGTGCTGCGAAAGTCTCTCCCGAAACACGAGTAAAGGAGAAAGTTGATGGAACAGTTCACAATAGCGACCCAGATGTAGGCGATCACGAGAGCCGTAAAATTTCTCCAGGCGACCATACAATATCCTTCTGCGAACATACAAAGAGTTATAAATAACAACAAAAGTGTGTCCATCAGGGAAAACGCCGCCATGCATAGAACCAGGACTGTCATGTTCCGTTTGGCGACACTTTGCCAATGTCGGTTGGCGTTGTCTGGGTGATTGGTACGCATCTGTGTCCAAGAAAATAGTGTTCAGTGATAGGAGAATGTGAGTAATCTAAAATATATACAGCATACTGTGGTTCCTAAAGGGAGGCACACAGTTAACATTTATATTACATTCAATTTTATTCATGTCTAGTCCCCATTCCTGTAATAAGAATATAATTGAAAACACTTAGGCAATTATATTATTAAACAATTTGATTGGGTGTAATATCCTCGACAATATTGCTAAATTAAACACCCCCATCCGTTTATGTACCGGAATTTATGTAACAGTATTAGTAGTAAAAGTATTAGTTGTATACAAGTAGTAGTAGTGGTAATAGTATTTCAAATAGTAGTAGTATTCGTAGTACAACTACTATTAGTATTAGTAGTAATATCTAAAGTAATAAGTAGTAACAGTAGTAGTAATAGTAACAGATGTAACAGAACAGTAGCAATCATCTGCTTTGCCGTTTCAAGAAACAGAAAACTTAAATAAAAACAAAAACAGATAATATAAAATATCAGGATATTAGATTGTAGATCCAGAGACTGGAATGTAAAAGCAGAAGTGAGACCTGAAGTGATTAAAGCATTGGAGAATATATAACATCTGCATCTGAACTAGAAGACTACCTGAACAAATAAGCATAAAACTACAAAACAGGCATTAGCAAATACTGGAGCCCCAAACCTCTCTATGGCCAGCATGTGTGATAAGCTGATGAAAGGTTTGAAAGTAGAAGCAAAAGCACTCATAACAGCTGCTCAAGATTAAGCCCTGAACAAGAAATGACATAAAACAAAAATCATGAAAATCTCAAATGATTCCAAGTGCATACTCTGCGAAAGCAAAGATGAAAGAACATAATATATAGTCTGAACGTCAGATTTGGCTAGAACGGAATACACCTAAAGACACATTGAAGTGACAAAAAATTATTACATAGAAACCCAAGTGAGAAATATGGAGCAACCGAATCACCAAAGAAAAAAGAACATGGATGCACTAACAAGAAGCAATCGCACTAAAAAAAAATAATTCAGGAGTCAAAATACTGTGGGATTTATAAAAAAGGACAGTCCAAACGATTCCTGAACGACCACCAGATATTGTAGTCTCAATAAGTCTAACAGAACAGCAGCAATCTTGATGTTACTGTCCAAAGTGACAGAAATATAAAAACAAAAGATAAAAAAGTAAAAATAGGAAAATACATAGGTTTTTGAAATCGAGAAACAATGGAATGTTAAAGCAGAAGTAATGCCTGTAGTGTCATGACCCTAGGAAAATGTAACATCTGAGTTGGAAGGTTATCTGAATAAACTACCTGGAAACATAGACTAGTAAAAGCAGTGCTCCTCGAAAGTGCCCCACCCCTGTTTAAAAGGTTGGATCTCCCCTCCCGGAATCTTGGTAAGATTCCGAGACTTTGGTTTACAACTGACAGCTTACAGAAATCGAGAAATAACTGAATATACATATTAATAACTACAACAGTTTTCATAATAATAATAATTATAATAATAATAATAATGTTTCGTAAAAATTATATATATATATATATACTCTTCATTAATTATAATGATAATAAAGACTACTATAATGAAGAATTTAATGTTTAGGGAGATGTGATTAATTGCACCATTTAACTGCAACTTAAGAGTCATGCAAATGTTGACAAACTCAGAACCGGAAAGAAATTTGACTGCCGAGTAATACTATACGAGAGAAGTATATCCTCCTACTTATAGATAGATGTACATACATTTCTGATTGTGCAAGTGGAGTATAATAGCAGGAATCCCAACATCAATATGGCAATCGCTAGCAGGATGTTCCAGGATGGGAGAAGCCAAGGGAAATACTCGAAGAAGAATGTCATTTCATCTGTGGAAATGTCACCATTCTGGCATCGTGTTATTAAACGAATGTTAATTGCCAGAAAGGTCAGGGGCAGCAGTAAAAGACAAGTCACCATGAGCACCTGACGACGCAAGGAGCAGAGGCGAGCCACGGCAAAAGGTCTGGAAACTGCCACCCACCGATGAGCCATCAGGACGACAGTCCAGAGTCTGTATAAATGTGATAACTAATTTATTAATTTTATTAAGTAATATCACTATTACTCCTCGCATGCTCCGGCTTGAAATACACTAATTAATTAATATATACATAATTAAATAGCACTTAAAGCTAATTTACATACAAAAATACAAGTTAAGTCACTTTAGGGACGTTTAATATGTACTTTCCTAAGTGCCATAGAAGAGAAATTAATTATAATAAAGGTGACAGATAAATAGTCCCGTTCTGATAACTTCTGAGCTTAGTCATGGAGACTCAAACATTGTAGTAAGGTAGGAAAATTTAATTTTACCGTAACAAAGAGCGCAAGGGCCAAGTACTCTGTACACGTTTAATAATAATATTAATATATATATATTAATAATAGTGACAACATAACAAAACTATACATTCCTTAAATGTAAATTGAAATTAAAATTGTTTCTAGTAGTTTACTAATAATAATACTATAAGTTCAGCCACTATATCCATAAGATGTGAAATGCAAAATCGTCGATTTCAAAAACAAATTAAAATTATCTACTCTAGAGAATGGAAAGTTGATGAAGATTTTCTTTAGTAGAGTAAGTCAGTAGAACATGTATAGTACGGTAGTTAAAACTCTCTGGTAGGACAGGTCATTTTTAAGATTTTGTTTAGTAGAATAAGTCAGTAGTACATATGTAGTAGTAATTAACACTCTCTGGTAAGAATTAAAGGATTGGTTTTGAATATTAATTTTATTATTTCTATTGCACATTAAATCCAGGCAGAAATGAGCACACCAGCATCCGTTTAGACCACACACACAAACAAGTAAACACATACATCCTCCAAATATACACACATACAGAAACATATTTTCAATAACAAATAAATTTTCTCTAATTAAAACAATAAAACCCACGAAGTTACAGTCTAGATGTCTTCTTCATAAATTCGCAAAGAAATTTAAAAAAGAAATTATACAATCTTGGAGATTTTAAAGGAGTATTATTACATTAAGCATTACATATGCATTTTCGATACAAAGACTTTTGGCAACAGATAGTTGGATAGCGTACAACTAAACAATCAATCTATGCCAACTCGCTATCCAAAAAGAAGGCAAGCTCTTCATACTTCATTATTTTAATCTTTGGTAGTGAGTATAAATGTTGCGAATCATTTGAAACAGCTTATGGTAATTTAATATTTGAATTAATGTTTTAATCCATAATTTAAACAGGTGTTCGTAAATATACTTAGTAATTTTTGCCAAATAAATAAATTCGTGTTACAATATATGTGTCATACATTAGAATAAGTATGGATATAGTAAATGAATATAAACCATATCAATCTTAATCTTAATCAGTCTTAATAAATAAAACATATTTCAGTCGTAATTCAGTCAATGAAAAACTGAAAGTAATTAGCCATGACACATTCTAGCAATACGTCAATGATGTCACTTTTACCTGGATGCGTTGCCAAACACAGAAAAAGGCAGCACTATGACCGGTTCGTAACATCCAATGTTAAATTTCTGCGTCAACGGCTGAAGCACTAGAATCGACAACGTCAAGCAAAACAGAGCATCGGTGATGCAGAGACAGCAGAGAAGAAAGGCGCCGGATCTAACCTTGACCTGGGTAACCCACACCGCAGTGGACACTAGGTTAGCCAACAGTCCCAAATACAGAATCACCAGCATGGCGATAAGATTGATTGGGTTAAAGAGATCGCTGAACATAATGTCAGGCTCAAATATATGCGTTTAATATGATTGGATCTAATCCAGGTCCAGGTATTATAGATATCTCAAAGAGTGTTTTAGAATATGCAAATTAACTGTTAATTCCACGCTTAGGGTTTTGACCAAAAGACATAAATTGAAATTATATTAGAATCATGTCACTTAGATAAGGAATCCCAAAGTGTTGGGCTTTGAAAGAGAAGAACGGATTTATTACCGGAAATATTTTGTGACAAATCAATGAGGGTCACGTGAAATTCGTCAACCAACTGTTTCTTTTTTCCTTGATGACGTGTAGAGACAGGGAAGTAAATTACTGATCTCTAGCTGAATTTCACTTCATCATCAGTATCTTGAGAAATATTCTGTGAAATGTAAGAAAAATAGATTTTTTTCCTTGTTTCATTTTCTTCTTTTACTTAGTGCACTCTTACAATACCACCACCTACCCGTTTAAAAAAAATATGTTATTCTTTACATCCCCTATTGTTAGGTCACTCAGTCTCCACTCAATTTCATGTAAACACACACACACACACACACACACACACACACACACACACACACACACACACACACACACACACAAACACATATATATATATATACTTATTGAAAGGGCGATAACAATCGACTGAAGCACCCCGGTCTGAGTCAAAATTAAAAAGTATATTTTGTTTATTAAAATATTACTCATTAATTAATTATACTCATTAATCTCATAGTATTAATAGTCTTGCCAAAATACCTATCCGGAACCTAGCAAAGGAAAATGTAATAGTAACCTTCAATGTAGTTTGCACAGAGCAATAATTATAACCTTTATGTTATCTGCACAGAGCAATAATTATAACCTTAATGTTATCTGCACAGAGCAATAATTATAACCTTAATGTTATCTGCACAGAGTAATTATTGTAACCTTTAATGTATTCTATGGAGTAAGTAATAATTATAATTATTGTTGTGCTTGAAGATAAACAATCAATCGCGTACAATATTTCAATTTTTGGTGGAGTGCTTATTGTATAGTGAATAGTGTAGAATGTTTCATTTTCTGGTGTTTGCTTAAGTTAAACAATCAACAGAGTAGAATGCTTCAATTTCTAGTGGTTTTGCTGATGGTAAGCTAAGAATAATTTAAATAATTTGCAAAATACAAATAATCCATAACTGAGAAACTGTTGTGATCACCTCTGGCAATGACTGGGCAGTGGATTAGTGTACATCGAATAGTAGACATTGATAAAGGTAAGTACATATAAATTCAATATTAGGTCATCATTGTTCAAAACTCAGAGCATGAACTTCCGTCTCTTCGAACTTCTAGACTGCTCAGCGGTAGGGATGTCTCTCTTTAGAGTCCAACAGTAATCAACCATCATGACTGCATCCCAGCGTCCCAGATACCTGGTCTCCATCTCTTTCATATCGTGATGAAATCTCTTCCCTTGCTCGTCGCTCATTGATCCCAGATTTTCAGGAAACTGATCCATATGTGAGAATAAGTAATGCATCTTGATGCTCATGTTGCATCCAAGTTTTCTGAAAGCAGTCAGCATATTGGCAACAAGCTCTGCATAATTCATGGCCTTATTGTTGCCAAGAAAGTTTTTCACAACCAGAACAAAAGCCTTCCATGCTTCCAGTTCCACTTCATTGAGTTTTCTGGATCTCTGATTTGCTTACTGAGTTGTGGACCATCAAAATGCCAGCTTTCAACTTCTCAATGGTCAACTCTGGAAAAGCATGGCAGAAGTAAGCAAATCAGCCACCATCCTTGTCCAGAGCTTCGGTGAACTGTTTGATTAAGCCAAGCTTAATGTGTAGCGGTGGGGAAAATATCTTGTCTCTGTCCACCAGATGGTTGCTTATGAGGTTCTTTGCTTTGCAAGGTACCACTTCCTCCCGTACAGGCCAGTCCTGCTTTGTGTAATGCTGAGCTTTGTCCCTACTATCCCACATGCAAAAAGTAACCATCCATGCTGACCATAACGTACTTCACCGCTTCATACTTCTCCTTAGTGTAGCCGAGTGAACTAGAGGTACAGAGGCAAACTGGTTACCATTGTGTAGCAGAACACATTTCAGTGATCGCTTGTTGCTGTCATTGAACAATCTCCAGTCTTCAGGTTTATACTGTGGCACTCCAAGGTTGTGCAGAAGCTGCGCAATATCTGTACAGTACTTTCATTACCTAAAGAAGAAAAATATCAATTATATCAATTATTAAAAAATTAGCTTATGTAACCTCTTCATAATTATGTAAAACAAATTATAATTTGTTTCAATAGATCAAAACGTTGATCAAAAACAGATAAAAAAGTTGATCTGATTGAACAAAACAAATGTCATTTTTGGATCTAACACAATAAAACTGTCTTAAATCCGTCAAAAATTCTTAGACAACAAATTTGATGTAAGAAGATAATTTTTAGTCGTCTTTTATGTGTATTCAGATTTGGTATTTCCAAGTTTTTTCTATAGCAATGATGTAGAGTAGTAATATGTTTGTTGTAATATATTTTTGAGAACTGAAGAAAATATCTTTATAAACATGGTTGACTGACGTTAAAATGTTCTACTAAAAATATTGGCCGTGTGGCCGTTCTCCTGCCATAATCTTATTACATACACAAACACATACAGAAATATATAACTTATGCTTACTTGTTATGAAAGAAGATTTAATCTTTTTATTGTTTTTCTCACAAGAAACTTACTATTTTAAGTTAAGAATTTCGGTCACACCGCCTTTCGATATTTAGCATTATTGTAAGTCAGTATTTAGTTTGTCATTTTGCTTATTTCCCTTTTTAATTTTTACTTGAAATACGCACCGTGAAAAGCGGGTGTATTTACGGGTAAAAATGTAACACAATATGCATTTAAGAAACGGTAAACTGTAGAAACCAAGGACTTCAAAGACATTTTGTCAGTATACGTTTCCAACGTAGTTATATCAAAATATGAGATTAAAATACTGAGGATCTGGAGAAGTCCCCAGTAATTTTGAAATTCCTCAGTGTCACGCTTGCGTGTCATGTCCTCAAAACACGCGTCTTCGTAAGTACACACATGCACACACACACAAACACACACAATACTTGCATACATCGAGACACTGAGAGCAAAGTCTTGATCAGTAAACAATTTACACACACACTATACAAACACACATAAAGGTTCACAATAGTTTATTATTCGTAGCTC
The DNA here is from genome assembly GCA_028829895.1 of Sinotaia quadrata. Lineage (NCBI taxonomy): Eukaryota > Metazoa > Mollusca > Gastropoda > Architaenioglossa > Viviparidae > Sinotaia > Sinotaia quadrata. Next base: position 88,152,386 of record CM054183.1, on the reverse strand, counting down.
TAAGAGTTTTGTGTGACGTCCAAAGAAAAATATAATACAAACATTGCATTGTTACAACGAATCGCGTCTCGAATCAAGAACAGTCACATAGGAAATGGCAATATTTCTATAAAACGCCATGATTTAACAACACGCAGGCTTTGTTTCAAAGAGAAAGTAATAGAGAACTGCAGATGACTGTTTTAAGAGTCCTTTCTACAAGTCAAAAAGTGCAAGTCATTGTCTTAAAAGAGAAGTCGTTTCATAATTCAAGGACAGAATGCAAATTTCGTAACCAGAATTCAGGATTGTATGCTATTTTCTTAAACCAGGTATTGTTTCATAATTTGACGAGAGCAGTTTCATTTTCACAAGCAAGAAATACTTTCATTTGAGTCACAATAGGCGGACAGTGTAAGAAATTCGGGTCATAGCGCATGTGCATACGGTTAAAAACCGTATTGTCACTGATGTGTTTTTCCCATCCTGGTTTATTGCTCACACACACACACACACACACACACACACACACACACACACACACACACACACACACACACACACACACACACAAGCACACATTCTAACTAATGTAAACAGACCACGAAGTTCAATGTGTATTCTGTAAAGTCAAGAGAAGCTTACAGAACGTTAATTAGTACGAGTTACAATCAGTGTTACAATTACTTTTTCAGGACTGAATAAAGTTACAAATATTTACAAATAGGCTAACGTCATAAAAAAAACCAGCTTCTAGAGAATTGTTAAAAAAAATAAGAACAGAATTATCCTTCAAAAAAAGCACAGTGCTTAACACAGTAAGAACATAATTATTATTTAAACAGTACATAATTTGAAATTGTAAGAGCAGAAGAATAGTCTTTAAATTATATTAGTTCAATTTTTTCAAACAGTAAGAACATGATTATTGTCTTAAAAGTACAGTTGTTCAAATTGTAACAACAGAATTATAGTATTAAAAGTACAGTACTTGTATTTCAAAAACGCATTTAAAATACAAACACGCATTTATTCAGGGTATTGTGTACATCAATAATATTTATAATTACAAGCACGCATTTGGTTTTTATACTGTGTAACATTATCCCTCCAGAAATAGCCCTATAGAATATCGCAGTGGAAGGAAAGAGAAAGTTATCAAATTGTGCAACGGATTTTGCTGGATAGTGTGCATGTTTTGTAGAAGAGAGTGTTTGTGGATGTGGATATGGGTTTGTGGATATGTGGATGTGGATATGTAGATATGAAAGCATACTATTGTGTGAGTAAGTGTAACTGGGGAGAAATATTATTTTAGTTATATTTATTATATAACTGCATAATAATACAATGCCTATTTTTCCATAAATAAAACACATCAATGTTCTGCTTCAGTTAGTTTTAAATCAGTCTCTAACCTTTGACCTTACTGAAAGCAATTGAAGTATTTAATACAGATGACTTCATTGTCATTCATATAATACAAATATTGTAATAAGGAGAGATAGGAAATAATATTAACATCTTAATACTATTAAAGAAATAATATTGACATATAATACTATTAAAGATATAATATTGACATACAAAACTATTAAAGATATAATATTGACATATAATACTATTAAAGTTATAATATTGACATATAAAACTATTAAAGATATAATATTGACATATAATACTATTAAAGATATAATATTGACATATAATACTATTAAAGATATAATATTGACATATAATACTATTAAAGATATAATATTGACATATAATACTATTAAAGATATAATATTGACATATAAAACTATTAAAGATATAATATTGACATATAATACTATTAAAGATATAATATTGACATATAATACTATTAAAGATATAATATTGACATATAATACTATTAAAGATATAGAACTGACATATAATACTATTAAAGATATAATATTGACATATAAAACTATTAAAGATATAATATTGACATATAATACTATTAAAGATATAGAACTGACATATAATACTATTAAAGATATAGAACTGACATATAATACTATTAAAGTTATAATATTGACATATAAAACTATTAAAGATATAATATTGACATATAATACTATTAAAGATATAGAACTGACATATAATACTATTAAAGATATAGAACTGACATATAATACTATTAAAGTTATAATATTGACATATAAAACTATTAAAGATATAATATTGACATATAATACTATTAAAGATATAGAACTGACATATAATACTATTAAAGATATAGAACTGACATATAATACTATTAAAGTTATAATATTGACATATAAAACTATTAAAGATATAATATTGACATATAATACTATTAAAGATATAGAACTGACATATAATACTATTAAAGATATAGAACTGACATATACTATTATCACTAATACTCTTATATTATTCCTTATCTTGAGACAACAGGATAATAAAAGTTTGGAAATTAAAACAAAAGTATTTTAGATTAGTCAATTCCACACACCTTAAAGAGCACAAACAAGCAAATACACATACACACTCGTCCGCCACACAATATATGCACAGACACATGCCACATATGCACACTCACATGCACACAGTCGCGCAGAACTCACGCGAACTAATTAGCAGTGACCTATATAGATTAATTTGTTACTTTTAAAAATTAAAATTAAGTAAATGCAAGATTAAGGAAAGAAAATAGTGTCACAGAAAGATTTAAATAACATACTAGTAATTCCTTTCATGAACATTTCAAACTGAAGTTTCTTTTATGTTTATAGTCTAATAAATCTCACTTTGACGATTGTAGTAACTTTTCAGTTTATAGTGTAAGGATTCTCAGTTGGATGACTGTAGTAAGGTGTATGTTTATAGTCTATAAACTATTAGTCTTGATGACTGTAGTAACTTTACTATTTATAGTTTGATGACTAAAGTAATTTTCATGTTTTTAATTTAAGAACTCACAGTTTGATGACTAGAAAAAACGGAAATTAGAATTACATTAAAATAAATACTTACAGCGGTCTTACTACTTACTGAATACCAAACATTATATTATCTGCCTGCCACTTTCATCTGTGTCCACTAATCAAGACAAAATCTCTCCCATTGAGCTCTCTAGTCAACCCATCTCTAGTCAGGACAAAGCCATCTAATTGTTCCATCTAATCAAAACGAGGCCATTTAATTTTGCCATCTTATGGCAATAAAGACTCTCTAGGCAAGAAAAGCCATCTAAGCGTGCCTCTAGATAAAACAAAGTCCCTTTGTTGTCAAGACAACGCCATCTAACTGTGTCATCCTGTCAAACAAAGTCCCTTTGTTGTCAAGACAAAGCCATCTAACTGTGTCATCCTGTCAAACAAAGACCTTCTCTAGTGAAGAAAAAGCCATCTGATTGTGTCATCTAGCCAAAACAAAGTTATACTTAAAGTTAAACAAAATTCTTCTCTAATCGAGACAAAGGCATGTAATTTGCACTCTTTTATAAAAAAAAAAATGAAAAGTCACGTTATGAATTTGTGCTTTTCATGAATTAATTTGTGTTTGCTTAATATCCACTTCTGTAATCAATGACCTGAATCTGATATAAAAATCACCGAATTTGCTTAAATGTTATATTGTGACGTCACACTTCACACCACAAAACGTTGTATAAAACTCCAGTCACAGGACAAATATTGAATATTTAACTTCGTCAAGATGGCTGTTGTTCTTGTAACCGCATATTTCAGTGCCTACACAGTCCATCGCAAGATGGAAAATGCAAACTGCATTACTACTGTCTAAAAATCAGTTATCAATCACTTTTCCATATTGAAAGAACAGAACTGATACAAAATTTGGCTCTCAGTTATTCTCCATCAACAGATTTTATCCTATAGTATTCTTATATAGTTATGCTATGAATATGCTTTACTGACAGGTTCAATATGCTTTTACTGATAGGTTCAATATGCTTTTACTGACAGGTTCAATATGCTTTTACTGATAAGATCAATATTTTTTTACTGATAGGTTCAATATGCTTTTAATGACAGGTTCAATATGCTTTTACTGATAGGTTCAATATGCTTTTACTGACAGGTTCAATATGCTTTTACTGATAAGATCAATATTTTTTTACTGATAGGTTCAATATGCTTTTACTGATAGGTTCAATATGCTTTTACTGACAGGTTCAATGTACATTTATTGACAGGTTCAATATGCGTTTTATGTCAAGCTTAATAAAATTATGTGTTTAATGCCAGGCTCAATTTACGTATAAAGTCAGACTTGATATGTGTTTAATTCCAGACTTAATTTGCATTTGACATCAAAATTGAATTGTGTTTAACAGTCGCACTCTTTGTAGAAGTCGTCGTAACGAACTTTAACAGTTTTACTCACCTGAGAAGTCGGTCGCATTGAATTTGAACAGACGTGTGCAGTGCTTTACTCTTTTGATAAGTCTATATCACCCAGCTTGAACCATGTCACACTCTTTTAATAAGTCTATATGATAAGTTGTTCAATTACAAACTGACTTTTGTTAAAAAGAAAAATTGGGTAGTGTCCTCTTAGCACTCTAATACAAGTAAAATTTCTGAGGGGCCATAATTCTTTACTCTAACACAAGTCAGACTACATGTAATAACCATAACTCTTTACTCTAAAGATGTGAAATTATGGAGGGGGTAAACCTTCACTCTCATCTATTTATCGAGGGGCCATAATTCTAACACAAGTCAGACTACATTATGTAACCTACCCTTAAGAAGTGAAATTATGGAGGGGCCACAACCCTTCACTCTCATCTATGTCAGATTAAGTCAAATTATGGAGTAGCCATAACTCCTCACTCTAAAGAAGTTAAATTATGGAGGGGCCATAACTCTTCACTTTCATGCCTATAAGATTTTCGAGGGTCATAACTCTTCACTCTAATGCAGGGGTCTCAAACATGCGGCCCGCGTGACGATATTTTGTGGCCCCCACTTGATATCAAAGTTTAGTGATAGTGCGGCCCACGCAGCTTGGGAGTTTTATAGTTTTTGTCACTTGTGGGCTACCATACCTCAGGATCGTGACAGTAACGGTGTGTTGCCAAACTCGGTGACTTTCTTTCCCAAGCCTGTTACATATTGCTACCATTTAGCAAAGTTCAAAAGCATCCAGATCTAGCAAGCTAATTCTATATAGATTATAGACCCTACAGGTCTACCCACAGATGAGTTGTTCGGAAAAAACAGCATTTTCATGTCGAAAAAGCAGGTGAAGTGTTTAGCAAAGAAGAAAAATAGTAGACTGAAAGAACAGAAAAGGAAGAACAGAAAAATAACCAAGGTAAGTTGGCTTAGCAAGGGACAGTTCTTGAAGAGGTTTTATGAGTTGAGAGCTGAAGTGAAAACCTTCATGGAGAAGGATGGGATGGCTGTTCCTGTACTAAGTGATCCCAAATGGCTCATGGACTTAGCTTTTCTTGTTGACATCATAGAAGAGCTGAATGTACTGAACAAGAAATTACAAGGCCAGGGGCAGCTTGTCAGCGCAGCATTTGACAATGTCAGAGCATTTTCCACAAAACTTGTGTTATGGAAAGCCCAGCTTTTTCAGACAAACCTCTGCCATTTCCCAGCTTGTAAGGCACTCATGGATTGTGCCACACCATTCAGTGGTGAGAAGTATGTTGATGCCATTGTAAAGCTGCATGAAGAATTTGATCACATGTTTGCAGAATTCAAGAAACACAGAACCACCTTTCAAATATTTGCTGACCCCTTCTCCTTCGATGTGGAAGATTCCCCTTCTGTGCTTCAAATGGAGCTAATTGACATACATTGTAATTCTGAACTCAAAGCCAAGTTCAGGGAGGTGAGTGGAAAAGCAGAAAAGCTTGGGCAGTTTTTAAGAGAATTGCCCCTTACCTTCCCTGAGCTTTCCAAGATGTTCAAGCGGACCAAGTGCCTTTTGGGGAGCACCTATCTGTGTGTAAAGCTCCTCTCCACCATGAACTTTAATAAGTAAAAATTCAGGTCTAAACTTACTGAGGGTCTCAGTGGCTTCCTCCCTGAAGCCAAATGTGTCTGAGCTATGTAAGAGGAAGCATTGCCAGGTCTCTGGCAGCAGGGAATAATGATGCGGCCCAGCTTCACCCAGACTCTACTTCCAGCGGCCCCCAGGTAAAATGAGTTTGAGACCCCTGCTCTAATGCTAGTCATAATACCGAGGGGCCATAACTCTTTAGTACAAGTCAAATTACTGACGGGGCCAGAACGCTTCACCAGCACTTATGTGTGTGTATTTAGATAGATATATAACGTTCAATATCATTTTAAAATTCATATTTTATATTTTAAATTTACATATGCTAATGATTGATTATAATTATAGATGATTTTATTAACAGACTGATCAAGGTTATTTGTTTAATAATCATTTAAGTATTGTACACTGACATGAAAGGGACATATCAGCTAAAGTCAATATGACGACATTTGACGACATTAGCTCACGAGTTGTAGGCTGTCTAAGACAATGCCAGCTCTGACTCCACCCACCTTCCTTTAGTCTCCTAAGTCATCCACCAATTAAATTTAGTAACTTCTCGCCCACTAATTTGCTGCAAAATGATGGATAGTTGCACGCGCGCACACACACACACACACACGCACACACACACACACACACACACACACACACACACACACACACACACACACACACACATTATGGACACAACTCTTTATCGTCTTTGTTTACTTCTTGTTCACACCAACTGTCCCCCTTTCTCCATTTATTTTAGGAAATCCTCCAATTGTAATTTTGCAGTTAGAAACTTCCTTAGATTAAATTTTGTTCTTGTCATACTTAGTATTCTTCATTGTAACTTTGTATGCAGAAAATTCTAAATTGTATTTTTGTAATTTATTTTAGGAGATTCATCAACTATATCAATTAACGTGTTTTCTTTGTGTCTGTACAATGTATTAGTTGAGAGAGTTCACAGGTACAAAATGGGCATGAATATATCCGAGAGAGGCGGGGGGAGTTGGAGGTCTAATTAATTGCTTATATGGAATGATTGACACCTGCATCACTTATTTTTTCACAGTGCATGGAAGTCATCATTCTTCAACTTTTCATTCTTTCTCCTTCCAGTCCAGATGTTCTGCAGTCCAACATCATTTCATGAGATGTCATGCTCTTTCAGTTTCCTGTTATCGTCATTTCAGACAACTGCATCATCACCAGTGTATATGAATGTCAAGGCAACAGCAGAATAGTCACACAACATTTTATTGTAGAGCAGCACAGTACAATCTGTTGACTTGAAATGGGGGGCAACTCAGTCATCACCATGAATGTGATAGACTTCTAACTTACAACCCAATCAGAATGTCTCTGTGATGTAAACTTTCTGCTTTCTTACTCCTTGCAGTACCTTTACAAAATTAGTATTTTATAAAGAAAGAGACTAAATACCTGTACAAAATTAGTATTTTATGAAGAAAGAGACTAAATACCTGTACAAAATTAACATTTTATAAAAAAAGAGACTAAATACCTGTACAGAATTTTATAAAGAATTAGATTACTTTCTAAAGTGATGTAGTCAAGATGTTGTCCGCAAAGAGCAAAGCCTTTGGAGTTAGCAGAATTAACTACAATCAAATTATTAAAATTTTTAAGGGACACATGAACTTTCACCAGAATATTCAACCATTTCTATACCAAATTTCAGCATCAAATAATAACTCTTCATTATTACTCTGCTTAGCATTTTTATCAATATTGATTTGATGAAAGAAAATGTTTGTTATATGAAAATTACTTTTTGTATTTAGTCATTGCCTATGTGACTACCTCATGACTATGTTTTAGTTAATATTGTAGTCAGAATGATTTCTATCATCTTTCAATCTTTTCTGGTTTAACATTTGTTGTATTAAATAAATTTTGTTATCATTTACACTTCCACTTCTGTATTTAAAATAAAGAATGAGATATGCAAATGCTTGGTGGTGGTGGTGGTGGTGGTTTAATAAATTTAATTATATTTAAAATGTCATACAAATAGCATATCTATGGAAGTGTCCCTCCAGAGTGAGGGGGGGGGGCGCAGAATTCCTATGATCGAGAGACAGATGAACGCAGAAATCAGTATAGGGATTCTGAGCTGGTAACGATCAGAGACAAAAGGTGGAAGATAATATTTAATAATATCTCATGTCTCTGAGGCCTGACCAATTTTCTCTGTCTGCAGTTGCAATGACCCGCAAGGATGGGACTAAGCAGATTATGGGTTTGTGAAGTGTAATCTGTTAAACACCCCAATCACAAAACAATTGATAGAATCACAGGAACACTCTCTACACAACGTGGATATATTTAAAAGGAGAGAAAATTAACAGAGGCACTAAATCAATCTTGTTCCGAACATTTTCCAATCAAAAATTGTGATTGTCCAGGTGATGGGCCTTTTGCTTTTTATCAAATACTACTGAAATGAGACTTCAAGAAATAGTGGTTGTCTGCTTTGCTGATGAAGATGCTCCACAGAGTATTTATGAATGCTGATATAAAGCCTACAGTTGACATCCTATACCAGTACTATCTTAGTTATGAAAGGAAAGCAGTTAAAAGTGTCGAGTGATGGTGAGCAGTCATGTGACAATATTGTCTTCTCTAAATCCATATGGAAGCAGTCTATTCAAATCTGAAAAAAGAAAATCAGATTGGCAATTCTAACCCTTCTGATCGTCTCTGTAGCATATTTTAGAGATGATCCCATCTTACTCCCACAAAAATCTTTGAGGAATTATAAATATCATCAAACTTGGCAGGTATTTTAGAAGCTTGTGAAAGGTGTGGATTTGTAAACATGCTGATGTCTAAAGGCCCTGTATGTGGACTGGGGGTTAAGCCTTGTTTGTTCTTTATTCGATCTGTTACTCGATCTGTTGGTTCCGCTTGCATTCTCCCATATATGCAATTTTTCCTCAATTATTCGTTTATTCAAGCCAACGTTCTCGACTTGCCCAACGTTTTTAAAAAGACAATAATTAAATATTTACAATAATATATATATTGAAGAGAGAGAGAGAGAGAGAGAGAGAGAGAGAGAGAGAGAGAGAGAGAGAGAGAGAGGAGAAGAAGAAACAAACATAATAACTGGCTTGTACATCTACAAATAAAGGAATTGAATGAAGAGGCTGGATGGGTCAGGAGATGGGAAGTCTCATAATGGGGTAAAATCATGATATGCACACTGACTTCATGGCCTACAGTTGAAAACCACTTCCGTTTAATTTTTCTTTAGCTTATTAAACACACTGAACAAAAGGCTCATAGCAAGCTCTTGCTTTGCTGGGATCGTAGTATATATATATATATATCACACTCAAAATAGTTCTGTCAAACATATCACAGTGAATATAACACACATACCATGCTTTGGTTAAACATATCACAGTCAATATAACACACATACCATGCTTCTGTTAAACATGGCACAGTGAATATAACACACATACCATGCTTCTGTTAAACATGGCACAGTGAATATAACACACATACCATGCTTTGGTTAAACCTATCACAGTGAATATAACACACATACCATGCTTTGGTTAAACATATCACAGTGAATATAACACACATACCATGCTTTGGTTAAACATATCACAGTGAATATAGCACACATACCATGCTTTGGTTAAACATATCAGAGTGAATATAACACACATACCATGCTTTGGTTAAACATGGCACAGTGAATATAACACACATACCATGCTTTGGTTAAACATGGCACAGTGAATATAACACACATACCATGCTTTGGTTAAACATATCACAGTAAATATAACACACATACCATGCTTTGGTTAAACATATCACAGTGAATATAGCACACATACCATGCTTTGGTTAAACATATCAGAGTGAATATAACACACATACCATGCTTTGGTTAAACATGGCACAGTGAATATAACACACATACCATGCTTCTGTTAAATTTAACACGATGACAATAAGAAAGCATACTACATTTTCTGTTGAGCAGTGAACACAGTGAACATAATGAAAACAAGAGATTCATTCCTGGACAGCATATAGGGACGTCTTTACAGATAAAAGCTCACACGAAGTTTTCAATTCTCGCCCCCCGCACTGAAATTCGAAGTTCTGTTGTCGCTCTTGTTATCCTGGAACTAGGTGGACTTATAGAAGAGCGTGTCCAACAAGACGCCCATTGGCGCCTCAGGGTGCTGCGAAATTCTCTCCCGAAGCACGAGTAAAGGAGGAAATTGATGGAACCGTTCACAGTAGTGGCCCAGAGGTAGGCGTTCATGAAAACCGGGATATTTCCGACGACGATCAGTGCGAACATATAAAGGGTTATAAATAACAACAAAAATGTGTCCATCAGGGAAAACGCCGCCATGCATAGAACCAGGACAGTCATGTGCCGTTTGGCCACACGAGGCAGGTGTCTGCTGGCGTTGTCTGGGTGAATGGTACTCACCTGTGTCAAAGAAAATAGTGTTCAGTGAAAGGAGAATGAGAATGGTCTAAAATATATACAGTATAATTATTGTAGTTCCTATACGGAGCCATAAAGTTCACATTTTTATTGCATTCACTTTTGTACCTGTCTAGCCCCCATTCCTGTATTAGGATATATATGGAAGTGCGTACAATATTTAGGTATTTATATTATTTAACAATTTGACAGTGTGTAACAATATCGCTAAATTAAACATCCCACCCGTTTATGTACCTGAGTATTTATATGTCTAAATCATAATACATGCTAATCATTTGAGGCAGAGTCATGGGGTGATTAGTGTCGTGGGTGATTGCTTTAATTTATAAATGGAAACAAGAAATCATAAAATTATTGAACTAAAATAACTGACTAATTTCATTGCCCTATTAAAATATATTTACACCACACTGTTCATTGTTATTTTATTGGACGAAGAGTTTTGCGCTAAACTGTTGTGCTAAACAAGGTTTCTTCAATTTTATACTTAGTTCTCCTTTTAATAGGCAAATTAATATATACATATATAATAGCCTACAGAAGTCCAGAAATAAATGAATATAAATATTAATAACAACAACAGTTTTCATAATAATAATAATAATAATAATAATAATGTAATATATAATTATTTTTTTATTACTATCAAATTTATATATGGAAATACTCTTCATTAATATAATGATAATAAAGACTACTATAATGAAGAATTTAATGTTTAGGGAGATATGATTAATTGCACCATTTAACTGCAACTTAAAAGTCAGGCAAATGTTGACAAACTCAGAACCTGAAAGAAATTTGACTGCCGAGTAATATTATACGAGAGAAGCATATCCTCCTACTTATAGATAGATGTACATACATTTCTGATTGTGCAAGTGGAATATAATAGCAGGAGTCCCAACATCAATATGGCAATCGCTTGCAGTATGTTCCAGGATGGGAGAAGCCAAGGGAAATACACGAAGAAGACTGTCATTTTATCTGTGGAAATATCACCATTCCGGCATCGTATCATTGCTATATAAATGAAGTAAATGTTCATTGCCAGAAAGGTCAGGGGCAGCAGTAAAAGACAAGTCACTATGAGCACCTGACGACGCAAAGAGCAGAGGCGAGCCACGGCAAAAGGTCTGGAAACTGCCACCCACCGCTGAGCCATCAGGACGACAGTCCAGAGTCTGCATAAATGTCATAATTAATTTTATTAGTTTTATTAAGTAACATCACTATTACTCCTCGCATGCTCCGGCTTGAAATACACTAATTAATTAATATGTACATAGTTAAATAATACTTAAAGCTAATTTACATACAAAAATACAAGATAAGTCACTTTAGGGACGTTTAATATGTACTTTCCTAAGTGCCATAGAAGAGAAATTAATTATAATAAAGGTGACAGGTAAATAGTCCCGTTCTGATAACTTCTGAGCTTAGCATTGGTGACTCAAACATTGCTGTAAGATAGGAAATTTAAATTTACCTTAAACAAAGAGCGCAAAGGCCAAGTACTCTGCGACAAAATCAGACGATGAACAGAGGAGAACAAAAACAATAAAACAATCCACAGACATAAATTGCTCAGTTACATGCACTAAGGAGCAGAATTACTCTTAAGTTAAAGGTAAGTGTTAGGAATTAAAACGTAAAACTGGTTGTGCATTTGACTTAGTTTTATGCCCTCTAATTTGTTTTAAATAGTAGCACTTTCTTGTATCTTCATGCTTAATTCCCACCACCACACACACACACACACACACACACACACACACAAGACTTAGATGACGTCATTTACTGTTCACAACAATATTAGATCCCAAGCAGTCTCGCAATTTGTAAAAATACCATAAAGATACAGATTTTTGTTTTTAGTATGTCTTTACTCTTATGGTATTAGTGATTTAATGCAATGTACTATGTATGTTTGTACTAAGCATCTGTTTATATGAGGGGGCAATCTTAATATTTCAAAATGAAATATAAATGAAACATTTAGACAGAACTTTACATTAATTAAATAAAAACCTTGCTAATTGCGAGTATGCATTGAAATCTGGTATCTTTTTAAAAATACGATTACATATAAAATATAATACAACTCCTTAGTGATTTTTAAACATCTTGCAGATAAATTGTTTTAGATAAGCCGTCAATATTAAACATAGTTTCAAAACTGAAAATTTACGGATTATTTGTATAATTTCAATTGTTTCAGTTATACATTTACAGTTATTGGATAAAACTCTGTGTGTGTGTGGTGTGTGTGTGTGTGTGTGTGTGTGTGTGTGTGTGTGTGTGTGTGTGTGTGTGTGTGTGTGTGTGTGTGTTATATATACATTGAGATAGCTACTTATAATGGGGTTTTGTTCTTTTTTGTATTTTTAAACGATGTTGTACATTTTGAAGATTTCTGTCACTAGGTAACTTTGAGCATGACTTCAAAGGTTTTATTTATTCATTCATCGACGGAACACTGCCTTCTTTCAATAGCTGTGAGTAACATTATAATTAAATGGTACCAGTGTCATTTTTTGTGAATTCAATAGCTGTAACATTATAATTAAATGGTACCAGTGTCATTTTTTGTGAATTCAATAATCAAAGTTCCATTGAAGCAGAGCTTGTATTAATAAATGGCTTATCGGTGATGCTAAACAGTCCTAAGAGAACAGGTAATGAGTGATACATCATGGTTGACTAATGGCCTAACACTAGCCAATGAGAAGTGACCAATGGCCTGATGTTGGCCAACCACAATTGACCAATAGGAGTTAGAGGGGGGAAGCAACTTGGGGAAAGAATCCCAATCGTGTTTACTTGTTTTGAAGTGTTGTTAGAGAACTCATTTTCTTTGGAAAAGTTACCTTTTGACGCGTGCATATGGTAAGGCCATTCATGAATAATTTAAGAGTTGTAAAGATCTAAAGTAATTTTATGTTTCTTTCAGATAATAAATAATATATTGTAAATTTCATGTATAAATTCGTGTGATATCTTGTAACTCTAAGGTATTTTTCTCATGCTTATTTTATTCAGTAGAAATGCCATGAGATTATCATACTGACTGATTTATTTGCATCTAGCATGTGTCAGCCATTTCTTGGGAACTTTGTAACCAAAAACTCAGCAGACCTAGATTTCCGTGAAACATCTATTAATGATTCAGAGAGTTTTCGTTGATCCATGAATTCAAATGATTGTGTATGAAACTGATAATGAAAACATGCAGTACAAATTTGTGTTTACTTAAAAGGTATAGTAAAAGTGTGCTGCCAATCAGCACGACTGAGAGTAAAATAACTGAATTTTATAACTATTAAGATAATTCTCATGAGTGCTAACAAAAGTTCTATAGGCAGATGGGAAGCCAGTCAAAGAGATTATGTACAAAACTGTTTTCCAGAAAGCAGGATTGGCAGTGTCTTTTGGCTTGGTTCCTCCTGAAATTCCTGATCTGTGACTTCTCAAACAACCCTTGTATTTTGAGGCTATCATTTTCATTTTGCTTACCATGCGAGCAGTCAAAGGTATAAGCTTTGCCTGCGACATCTAGCACAGACAGTGAAGAGCCTTTGCTTGAAGGTAATGAAATATTTTTTTTAAACAAACCACCTACTTTTCTATTTCCTCATGATGTCAATTGTTTATTCTTTCATCTATATGTCACTTGACTGATGTCACATCTTGTAGGGGTATACATATTTCGAATGGTAGAGGACATTCCAGGAGCTATCTATGTGAAGACCAGATAAACTCTATGTGAACGATTATAGAAATTTATCAAGAGAAATTAGTCTTTGAGCTATATTGATTTGAATATATACACACCTACAGGCAGAAATGAACACCCTCATACACCACACAAACAAGCAAACACATACATCCTCCAAATATACACACATACAGAAAGATATTTTCAATAACAAATAAGTTTTCGGAAATTAAAACAAAAATAAAAGAGGCTTCAGTTCTAGATGTCATCTTCATCAATTTGCAAAGAGATAACAAATTACATTTTTGAATTTTATAATCCTGGAATTTTTAAAGAAGTATTTATTATTACATTAATCATTACATATGCATTTTGGAACAAAGACTCCAAAGCCATTAAATAGTTGTATTGCAAAGAATCTATGCCACCTCGCTATCCAAAAAGCAAGCCATAACCCTCATACTTCATTATTAGTCTTTGGTAGTGAGTATAAATGTTGCGAATCATTTGAAACAGCTTATGGTAATTTGATACTTGAATTAATGTTTTAATCCACAATTTAAACAGGTGTTCGTAAATATACTAAGTAACTCTAAGTAATACTAAATAAATAAATTCGTGATACAATATATGTGTCATACATTAGAATAAGTATGGATATAATAAATGAATATAAACCATATTAAGCATACGTTTTAACAAATAAAATATGTTTCAGTCGTAATTCAGTCAGTCAATGAAACACTAAAACTGAAAGTAATTAGCCACGACCCACATTCTAACAATACGTCTAACAATACGTCAATGTCAACTTTACCTGGATGTGTTGCCAAAAACAGAGAAAGGCAACACTATGGTATATCGGTAACATCCAAAGATAAATTTCTGCGTCAACTGCAGCAGCACTAGAATCGACAACGTCAAGCAAAACAGAGCATCGGTGATGCAGAGACAGCAGAGAAGAAAGGCGCCGGATCTAACCTTGACCTGGGTAAACCACACCGCAGTGGACACTGAGTTAGCCAACAGTCCCAAATATAGAATCACCAGCATGGCGATAAGATTGATTGGGTTAAAGAGATCGCTCGCCATACCTGACAGTTTGAAGCTGTTTAAATACACGTAATGATTATATTATATATTATGACAAAATACCGTAAGTATAATAATTACGAAAAACTCTATTACCACCATCAGCAACCACTGAGAACAACAAGTACGTATCTTAATGCTCAAAGGAAAATAAAATCCTCTGTGTGCAATCAATGATATACCCAATAGTACAACAAAAATACTAACTGTCACAGGAAATGAGGGACAGAAATTATATTTTATTTCATTTTAATAAACCGCTAACAAAACTAGCTGAAGTAATCCGAGTTTTGTTATTTTTCGTATGTAGCATGTAACTTCCAGTAACGGTCACCTAAGATCTTTTTAGTAGACAGACGTTCGTGACGCAGTGTGTGTTAAATATCATATTGAATATATATATTAGTTTATGAAGAATATGTATATTAAATAAATGGGACAACTGCGCACTACGGTCACATGTTGTTTACGAGAGGAATGGCCAGTGCGCATTAGAATTAACCACAGAAAACCGTGCATCACGATTACCACTATATATCCAAGGCAAAAATCATGTCACAGGACATAGCTTCTGGAAGTTTTGGAAACCTTCAGTGAAAGCTATATAAGAAGCAAAATGAAGACTTTACTCTCAATGTTGAAAACGTCGATTCGTCTGAAGCCAGTCTAACTTCACGTATGAATTATCTCATGTACAGAGATTTCATAAAGGAAAGCTGCAATAATCTCTTTCCATCCGTTTTCCATCCGTCTGATGCCATATATTGAGTAACGAGGCAAAATTACTCAGTATAACTTTTGGCAAAGTGGAAAGTTTGCTGTCAAGAAAAACCCGATGCATGCGACGCTGGTTGTATGCAGTTAACGACACGAGGGACCAACTTGTTCTCCCCCCTGTCTGAGAGTTTGGTTGGCAGTCTATCCCGCAAATTGAGAGGCTAGCACCGAGATTTTCTTACAGATATCCGGATTTCTACACTCAATGTAATGCGACGACACATCCCACTGGACGACTCCATCCGATAATCTAAACGTCGCTGAGGTGTCCGTGTCCACGACAACCAAAGGAAACAACGACGATTATCGAGGCTGACAACAGTCAGCTAAATTTCAGATTTCTCCCCAGTGATAATCTGAAAGTGGTGCCTAGATTCTGCAGAATCTTCACCTGTAATGCGACGCCTCAATTGCGTCGATCTTCACTTTGAAGTGCCGCTTATAAGTGACGTGTGAGCTTACGTCATCTCCTTGGAACTCTGACATTAATAGTGAGTAATCATTAGCACGGCTAACGCGCACATACTTAAGTCTAGGACTCTAAAGAAAATGAACACTATTATATCGTTTGTGAAATTCGAACTGTAATGTTAAAATTAATGCTTATTCTATATGTCAACTATTGTTAAAGCGGCCCCATTTGCCGCATAAGAATTGTGTAATTAATCTTTATTTTATATTTTGAATTTCATCATTTTCATCTCCCCTTATTTCCCACAGAGTGTATGGCATTGGAAAGTTGAATGAATGATTAATCACTGTGCGAAAGAGTAGTACCCCTTTTAAATCGGGAAATAAATAACCTGATTTAAACATCTTTCAACTCTCTTGTTATTCATAATTTTTGAGAGGGACGAAAGAATTTGTACTATTGTTTTGCACCGTTCGTCTGTTCGTCCATTTATTCACATTTATGATACACACTCACAACACACACCGCCAATAAAACGTTCCTTGGCATGACATTAATAAATTGGGCCCCACCCAAACATCAATGGAGTGTGTCATGTGTGTCTATGTAACAACTTGACGCGACGTAGTACTGGCATACGTCACGGGCTTTTCTTGGAGGTGCACCGGAGCAGGCCAAAAATAGACTTCACCCCTTGCATCTCTAACTTCAGCTCGGGTCGGCTTGTAACGAGCCACCCGTCTTTTAAACATCTGGTGACCACTGACCGTGATCTGACAAGGTAAATTGTGTTGTTGTAAGAAAGTGTCATCTCTTTCCTGCTTTTCTATCTCATCACCATTATGCATTGTTTATTGCATGTTAGGGCTTTGCTATTGAGACTTAGGTGAACTGGATTTTGATAAGACTTATTATTGTGTTGAAATAAGTTTTATAATCTTTACGCTATTATCGTTAACGCGTACCGACTCGTGTTTAGACGTACATAGATCGATAATTTGTACGCTACATTAGCAACTGTTGTTTTGCTAATTTTGCTAACTTTGCAAATTTCCGATTAGGATTTCTTTTACTCGTGTTTGTAATAATCCTAATCACGTGGTGGCTGGTGTTCATACGCACACCATTGCACCACTTGTGACCTACAGAGGTCAAAATCCCGCGAATATTCTAAGTCACTTTATCCATACTCGTGATAACTAGCAATTTTAAAAATGGCCGAGCTAGTAAACATAAAGAAAGAACTCATGGCTATGGGTAGAGAATTCGGGTATGAGAAAGCCGAGTTAAAGAAATACGTGGATGAGGAGATAGCTAAATGGTATGTTGCGAAAGAAAATGAGGCGAAAGAGGTGAGAGAGCTAGAGGAAAAAAGATCGAAAGAGGCTATAGAGCTAGAAGATAAGAGACAGATAGCTAAACATCTAGAGATGCAAACTCTGAGGGAGCTAGAAGAAAAAAGATCGAAAGAAGCTATAGAGCTAGAAGAAAAGAGACAGGTAGCTAAGGATTTAGAGATGCAAACTTTGAGAGAGCTAGAGGAGAAAAGATCGAAAGAGGCTAGAGAACTAGAGGATAGGAAAAATGAGCTAGAGGAAAAAAGAGCGAAAGAGGCAAGAGAAATAGAGTTATTAAAGATTCAGTCTGCTAGGGATTTAGAAGATAAAAGGCAGGAAGTAGAAGAGAAAAAGCTTAAGTTAAAAGCTAGAGCACATCAGGAACAGCTTGAATTAGCTAAGCAAGAGGTAACAGCTAGAGAGAAGTTGTTAGATGGGACTGCTAAGCAACAGGCCGAGTTAAATAAACCCCGGACACGGCTAGCTTTCTTCAACCCTGAAGTCGAGACGATTGACGAGTTTTTGACACGCTTTGACAGTTTCATTGCCAACTTTAATTACACTGACATTGAAAAGAAACAACAACTCGGTCAAATACTTCAAGGTGAAAGCTCGCGCGCATTTACTGATCTAACGCGCGATCCCGCTATTACTTATGCAGATCTCAAAACGGGTTTGATGCGTACTTTTCAATGTACAGCAGAAGGCTTTCGAAAAATGTTTAGGAGAGCCATACCTAAAGCAAATGACACCATGCAAGCCTTCGGTACCCGGTTACGCCATTATCTTGATAGATGGATTGATTTGACAGACATCCGGAAGACATATGAGGGCCTATTTGATTTGATACTAAGAGATCAATTTCTCCATATTGCTCCGCCTGCAATGACGACATATTTGCAGCGAAATCCCCCGACTAACTTCAGTGATATGTTGAAGTTAGCAGACACGTATAATGATTACCCTGATCCGGTAATTACGAGGAGTGCACCACGCCCTCCTCTTACAAATCGGCAGAAGTATACACCGAAACCGAACCGACCGATGACGAAATCGGAAAAACCCGAACCGGTACAACGGACATACACTAAGTCACAAGACGTACGACGTCACACACGTGACTCCCCGCCTATGACATGTTACACTTGCAAAGGGAAGGGGCATAGTTCTCAGAACTGTCCCAGTCCACGTGATGTAAAAGTATGCACTGAAACAGGTGCAACTCTAAAGACCCAACAGGCTACAGTAAACGGAAAAAGAGTCAAAATACTGGTCGATACAGGAGCGTCCATAAGCTGCATAAATGCTAAACTTGTACGCCCTGAACAGTATCTAAGAGGTAGTGTCCGCATTCGATGTGTTATGGGACACCTTAGTACATGTCCAAGAGCCACTGTACATATTACGTCACCCGTATTTTCCGGTACAGTCACCGCCGCAGTAATAAGAGACATGCAGTTCGGATTCATACTATCGCCCGGGCAGTGTGACGCACACACTGATGGCATCTATCCTGTTCTCCCCGTAACCACTAGAGCACAACGGGAACGTAGTAAACAAGGACCCCCAGCTCTAAAGATAGTCGAGAATACATTTCCGCAGTTGACCCCAAGTCAACTCAGTCACCTGCAGCAGGAGGACAAAAGTTTGTCCTCAATGCTAAAGCTGGCACGGAAAAACACTATTACGTCCAGCAAGTACGCGACGATTACGTATTTCCTGAAGGACGGACTAGCGTTTCGGCGCACCGACTATAAGGAAAATGATACTAGACGCACCACGTGTCTATTTACCCCTACACCACTCAGACAGCTGATTCTTAGCTTTGCACACGACTCAATCATGTCCGGACATCAGGGCGCACGGCGCACTGAGCAGCGAGTTCGTGAAGACTTCTTTTGGCCAGGCCTGAGTAGGGATGTTCGCTCGTACGTTCGTACATGTACGCAGTGTCAACAACATATTGACCGAGGGCGTGTCAGTCGAGTTCCCCTCGAGATAGTACCAACAGTAGAGGAACCATTCCTAAAAGTCGCAGTAGACATTATTGGCCCAATCATTCCCGCGGCCGAAGGAGGATATCGCTATATCCTAACAATCGTGGATTTTGCAACACGATATCCGGAAGCAGTCGCATTAAAGGGCATCACAGCGATCGAAGTCGCAGACGCTTTAATAGACGTATTTTCTCGCACTGGCGTTCCCCGAGAAATATTGAGTGACCAGGGCACTCAATTCACCTCAGCAATGATGGCTGAAACAATGCGTCTACTGGCGTGTAAACAGTTGTTCTCATCACCTTATCACGCTCAGTCTAATGGTGCCGTTGAACGTTTCAACGGTACGATAAAGAAAATGTTAATTAAAATGGCCTCGGAACAACCCGACCAGTGGCCGCGTTTTCTAGCACCATTACTCTTCGCGTATCGCGAACTCCCACAAGAGAGTACGGGCTACTCACCGTTCCAACTACTATACGGCAGACAACCTCGTGGTCCCCTTAAGCTAATAAAAGAAACATGGGTCAAGGGAGACACTGTGACCGATGGTAAAGATGTTCACACGTACGTAGCCGAACTACGTCAACGTCTGACCGAGACGTGTCACTTAGCACAGGAAAACATTCGCGAAAAACAACCCCGATACAAGCGAAATTTTGACCGTACTGCTGTGGAACGTGACCTCGAACCAGGTCAGCTCGTGTTACTCTTGCGGCCCACCCATAACAACCGCATGCAAATGCACTGGCGTGGACCCTACCGCGTTATTAAGCGTGTGAAGCAGAACGACTACAGCATACAGATAGGAAATAAGCAGAAAACCTATCACATAAATATGCTCAAGCGTTACTATGAACGCAGCGACGAACAGATACAAAGCGTGAATGTCGCACTGATACAATTGGAAGACTCCAATTTCAGAACAGACATGATGTCCGCCGAAACCCAGCCTAACTCCGCAGTTACAGTCGATCAAGTCGAGATTGACTCAAACTTAACTGTCGAACAGCGCGACGCAATGTCAAAGCTCTTACACAGACACGCGCGCATATTCACCGACCAACCGGGCCACTCAGATTTGGTTGAACACCGCATCAAACTTTTAAGTGACAAACCGATACGCTTAAAACAGTACCCACAGAAATATGAGAGCACAAAGTACATAGCAGAACAGGTGCGTGAAATGCAAAAGCAGGGCGTGATTGAACAGTCAATCTCCCCATATTCATCACCGGTCGTCTTAGTTAAAAAGAAAGACGGTACGCTTCGTTTTTGTGTGGACTACAGACAGTTAAATGAGATAACTGAATTCGATGCGGAACCTATCCCAAATCAGGACGAATTATTCGCAAAACTAACTAAGGCACATTACTTTTCAAAGTTTGACATGTGCAAAGGGTACTGGCAACTGTCAGTTGCTATTGACGACAGACCAAAAACAGCCTTTCCAACCCCGCTAGGCTTATTTCAGTTTTGCCGACTACCGTTCGGACTAGCGAACGCACCCGCAACATTCGCGCGCTTCATGCGAAAATTACCGTTAGAGAGCGTTGACGCATTGAATTTCTTTGATGACATACTGGTAGCAACAGGAACATGGGACCAACATTTATCCTCAGTAGGTGGTCTACTTGACATTCTCGAGCGCCATAGATTGACCGTGAAACCCTCAAAAGTACGCGCGGGCTTTCGAGAGATTGAATTTCTTGGCCATATCATAAGTGACGGACAAATAGGCCCAAATCTAGACTTAACTGCAGCCATTCGCGACATGACCTTACCGACTACAAAGAAACAGGTCAGGGCAGTTTTGGGGCTAGTGGGGTACTACCGAAAATTTGTCCCAAACTTCAGTACGCTTCTTAAACCACTGACGGACTTAACTGGAAACAAACAACCCACGAAAATACGATGGACGGCAGAGTGTAGCACCGCCCTCGAAAAGGTGAAGGACATCTTGACCAGTAAACCCGTCCTACAGTTACCAGACTTTGACAAGAGATTTATTGTCAGGACCGACGCATCAGACGAAGGCCTCGGTGCCATACTTCTCCAAGAGACAGATGACGAATACCTACCGGTAGCATACGCTTCTAAGAAACTATTAGATCGTGAGACACGGTATTCTACGATTGAAAAAGAGTGCTTAGCAATCGTATGGGCACTCAAGAAATTTAGTGCTTATCTGTACTCTAAACCGTTCATCCTGCAGTGCGATCATAAGCCGCTGACATATCTGCGCACTAGCATGTATGATAACGCTAGGCTAACTAGATGGACACTCCTGCTACAGGAGTATAGCTTCGTTGTCGAACACATCGCGGGCAGAGAAAATTCGGGTGCCGATGCATTATCCCGGCATGCCATAACCGCGATATAAACAAGAGAGAGGATAGTCTCTCCACAGATGCGCATATAATTCCTGTGGGGACTATCGTGTGAAATAAAATTTTTTTGTTCCTATTTGATTTCCACTCTGTGAGCTCCAATCAATTTTAAGAAGGGGGTTGTCACAGGAAATGAGGGACAGAAATTATATTTTATTTCATTTTAATAAACCGCTAACAAAACTAGCTGAAGTAATCCGAGTTTTGTTATTTTTCGTATGTAGCATGTAACTTCCAGTAACGGTCACCTAAGATCTTTTTAGTAGACAGACGTTCGTGACGCAGTGTGTGTTAAATATCATATTGAATATATATATTAGTTTATGAAGAATATGTATATTAAATAAATGGGACAACTGCGCACTACGGTCACATGTTGTTTACGAGAGGAATGGCCAGTGCGCATTAGAATTAACCACAGAAAACCGTGCATCACGATTACCACTATATATCCAAGGCAAAAATCATGTCACAGGACATAGCTTCTGGAAGTTTTGGAAACCTTCAGTGAAAGCTATATAAGAAGCAAAATGAAGACTTTACTCCCAATGTTGAAAACGTCGATTCGTCTGAAGCCAGTCTAACTTCACGTATGAATTATCTCATGTACAGAGATTTCATAAAGGAAAGCTGCAATAATCTCTTTCCATCCGTTTTCCATCCGTCTGATGCCATATATTGAGTAACGAGGCAAAATTACTCAGTATAACTTTTGGCAAAGTGGAAAGTTTGCTGTCAAGAAAAACCCGATGCATGCGACGCTGGTTGTATGCAGTTAACGACACGAGGGACCAACTTGTTCTCCCCCCTGTCTGAGAGTTTGGTTGGCAGTCTATCCCGCAAATTGAGAGGCTAGCACCGAGATTTTCTTACAGATATCCGGATTTCTACACTCAATGTAATGCGACGACACATCCCACTGGACGACTCCATCCGATAATCTAAACGTCGCTGAGGTGTCCGTGTCCACGACAACCAAAGGAAACAACGACGATTATCGAGGCTGACAACAGTCAGCTAAATTTCAGATTTCTCCCCAGTGATAATCTGAAAGTGGTGCCTAGATTCTGCAGAATCTTCACCTGTAATGCGACGCCTCAATTGCGTCGATCTTCACTTTGAAGTGCCGCTTATAAGTGACGTGTGAGCTTACGTCATCTCCTTGGAACTCTGACATTAATAGTGAGTAATCATTAGCACGGCTAACGCGCACATACTTAAGTCTAGGACTCTAAAGAAAATGAACACTATTATATCGTTTGTGAAATTCGAACTGTAATGTTAAAATTAATGCTTATTCTATATGTCAACTATTGTTAAAGCGGCCCCATTTGCCGCATAAGAATTGTGTAATTAATCTTTATTTTATATTTTGAATTTCATCATTTTCATCTCCCCTTATTTCCCACAGAGTGTATGGCATTGGAAAGTTGAATGAATGATTAATCACTGTGCGAAAGAGTAGTACCCCTTTTAAATCGGGAAATAAATAACCTGATTTAAACATCTTTCAACTCTCTTGTTATTCATAATTTTTGAGAGGGACGAAAGAATTTGTACTATTGTTTTGCACCGTTCGTCTGTTCGTCCATTTATTCACATTTATGATACACACTCACAACACACACCGCCAATAAAACGTTCCTTGGCATGACATTAATAAATTGGGCCCCACCCAAACATCAATGGCGTATGTCATGTGTGTCTATGTAACAACTTGACGCGACGTAGTACTGGCATACGTCACGGGCTTTTCTTGGAGGTGCACCGGAGCAGGCCAAAAATAGACTTCACCCCTTGCATCTCTAACTTCAGCTCGGGTCGGCTTGTAACGAGCCTCCCGTTTTGTGACACTAACATAATTACTATTACAACAAAAATACTAGCATAATTACTAGTACAACAAAAAAACTAGCATAATTACTATTACAACAAAAATACTAACATAATTACTATTACAACAAAAATACTAACATAATTACTATTACAACAAAAATACTAGCATAATTACTACAATAACAAAAATACTAACATAATTACTATTACAACAAAAATACTAGCATAATTACTAGTACAACAAAAATACTAGCATAAATACTAGTACAACAAAAATACTAGCATAATTTAGGACAAAACTAAAAGAGACTGGGAGCGTGTTCTTAGAGGGAAGAGAGGATTCATTATAAAATAAGATTTCCCTTAAAGCAAAAGACCCTAGGGCCTAGGACAATTTGTCCCTAATCAGAGCTAAGAAAAGCCATAATTACCTCGATGCGGTAGTGTAGATCTATATCAATCACCAGACGCACGCTCTGTGACGCGACAAATTTACGAAAGCTGCACCTCACTTGGAGTCTGACAAATCATCTAGTCGTCATAGTTCTTCCATCACGTGCGTACTTAGATTCGGTCATCTTCCATAAAATATTCCCACAGTTTCTACCCCGCAGAGAGGGATGGGGTTTTTTAAACTTTCTACGTGCGGATTCAGTTTGGCACGGTTGGGTTAAGTGATAAACAAAATCTAAATCTTGTTTGCCAGCTACGCTCTATAGAACCGACTGCAACAAAACAGGATATGCAGTTTGATCTGCTCTGCTTGACATACATAAATGTGCGGACAGTTCACTTGCCGTGATAATACTCGATTCAAACTCCATTTTACAATTTTAAAAATTGATTTACTGCGAGAAAATGGACTGGAAGAAGTAAAATAATTCACCTGAATTCTTGCAGGTGGTCTGGAGACTCCCGCAATCTAAGCATAAAATGTGATCAATTTATGCAGCCTATAATGCAAACAATAAATATAACAAATGCACAACTGTACCAACAACCATATCTGTTTTCTTGCCAGCGTAATTCATCTATTCTTACAAGGATTGTGGGGAGATAACTCTAGAACATGGTATGTGTTTAAATTGCACAGCGATGCTGATAGTGTACAATAATAAGTGTAGGGCTATATATTTATCTAGACCGGGGAATACGAACGCTAGGCTAGAGTGAAATGACGATTGGGCAAACTTAATTTCTTTGGATAATATCAACGACGTCGTAAGTTTAAAATTAAAATTCCTGTATACTGTTGCGCCACTTTCAGGTTTATATCTGTCTCATCGAAGGGAAGTAAATCTCTTTGCTGGTTCATCTATCAATCGACAGGATTCCTTCCAGTATTGTAACGGAAACAAAAAAGAACAACAAGCAATATCTACATTTACGTTTACAGTAAACTCGACATCAGAAAGTTACCTTAATAACTTGACACAGGAAATCACACATTTGCCGCCCTTCTTTTAAAGAAACCTCACTTGAAAGTGTCTATATCCTTGGATCTCTCAGAAACTTGGTAGAATTCAGAGATCAAAGTTGGCAACCAACCAATCGACAGATAACACAAGTCGTGAGATGTTTATTCATTACTTTTCGTTGAATAGTAATAAGAAAGCACACAGAGGTTATGACCGACAATGCTTGTGTCACCACTGGTGCTACTCCTGTTTTGACAGTTCAAAATCTCTTACTATCTAATCTGAGAATCTGATATTTTCCCATCTTCTCCTGCCCTTTGCATTTTTGTTTCTTTCATTTCGTACAGCAACATCTGCTCAGGAACTAAAAATCTGATTTTAGAGTTTCACAGAATTTGAATTTCAATTTTAATGAAGTTTTATGGTAGAGCTCGCAAGATCTTTCAAGTGTTTGGGTTCAATAGTTGTCATAGATTGGTATTTAGAATTTTTACCACTTCATTGAACTTTACATTATTATGTAATGCCGGTTTTCATTTGCCTGATTTCTTGTCCATTGCTAATTTGTCTTTCTATTCTATTATTTATAGAGGTGTTGATGGCCTAACTGTGTCCGCCATTACGAAGTGCTGTTTCTCAGTGACATCAATTCTGGAAGCATCTGATCTTGTGTGCTGTACTCTGAAATTTTGTCCTCATCAAACTGTTTTTATTTTGAGGTAGAAAGAGTTTCAGTAATTTGTACTGCAGTGTTTCTATGAGTGTCGTGGAAGGTTATTATTGGCTGTATTGTCTTATGTCATTCGAGAGATGTTAGGAAAGGATTTAAGATTTTTCATGATGGATACAACTGAGCAATGCGGTAAAATTAGCAGACAACAGAATGGAATGGAGAAAACTGGTTGTCAGGTCATCAGTGGTGCCCCAATGATCGACAAGACTAAGGGATAGATAGGCAGACAGACAGATTGATAGATTAGATAGATAGACAGACAAACAAACAAACAGACAGATAGATAGATAGATAGATAGACAGGTAGGTAGATAGATAGATAGATAGATAGACAGATAGACAGATAGATAGATAGGTAGATAGATAGATAGATAGGAGATAGATAGGTGGATAGATAGATAGATAGATAGATAGACAGACAGACAGACAGACCGACAGACAGACAGACAGACAGATAGATAGATAGGTGGATACATTCCGGTCAAGGAGACGTCACTCACGAATGGTATTGTTTCACGCTCTTTGAGTATTTATTTAAGGCATTCTTAGGTTGCATTCACTGACAGTTTTAGGTTCGTGTTCTTCTTCCATCGAGCCTCGTTCTTTCCTAGTTTTGGTTATGTTCCAGATCATTTACAACTAGAGAGTCATGGAACATCAGTGAGCAGTGCAAATCATCTTAACCGGGGCGACGTGTAATCCGCTATGGAATCTTCTATAGTTTTCACCATAGTGAATATTATGGGTAAGGATGGATTTCATTTACTTGAAGCCGAATGGGCAAGTGGGCATGGCACCCACACATATTATGTAAAAGATATTTGGGAGATGCATGTCAAAAATGAATCCCAGAAATACAATTCCGTCAAGGCTGTTTAGATAAATATAATTAACTGTTGACAAATTGACAACATGAATAAATGCATAACCAAACTAATGCAACACGAGTGATCTTCCCAAAATACTCTTAATAGATAAGTAGAATTGAAATATAAATTAAGCATGTATATCACTATGGTTCTTCAGGTTTGCTGAATATAGGTGTCTGTGGCGAGCATTTTTTGGTGACGGCTGGTGATAAATATTCCCAACAGACGGGAGATGGCCGCGTCTCCTGCGCACACACCCATCGCTGCTGGTCAGGATAAGATAACTGCTGAGTGCAGAGTGCGTACAGCTGTCATACAATAAGATTGGATGGAGTGGAATTCGTATGATAAAATTAAATGCATATAGAACTCACAAGTACTACACGTTTTAATTAAGTTAACCTACTGACCTTTATCGGCATAAATTCGAGGCAGAATTTTTCTTAATTGAATGACTGTGATCATTGTACCAGTTCTGGTTTACGAAAGTGTTTCAGTATGTCTGGTTACGATATTGTGATGTCTAAGCAAATTTTGGCATGATGACACATGTGTGTGTGTAGACCAATCCATTTGGCCAGCCATTCACCTGGTCTGTAAGCGAAATATTAAGCAAACAATTTATCTACAGTATTTTGGCCAAGTCTTCATAAGCCTGGCACACTCGCTCAAAGGCTGAATACTAAGCCTGGGTACTAAGTTCAGGGTACTGATTCAGGGTACTAAGTCGAAGATGGAACATCTATATTCGTGCTATAGTTAACAAGAACAAAATGGCACAAAAGATTTTTTACATAATTTATCAGTTACTTATCTCCTTACATCAAAATTTAAATTAATTATGAGGAGGCTACTTTCATAACGTGACAATGGAACATCGTAATTTACGTGATGATTATAAATGCCGCTTTCGACTTCTTTACAGGACCAGATGTAATGAAGTAGTGAGATCTAAACGTCACTTTATATTAAAGTGTCGAGGATATAACCATATGTAATGAAGTGGTAAGATCTAAACGTCACCTTATATTAAATTGTCGAGGATATAACCATGAGATCATATGTAATGAAGTGGTAAGATCTAAACGTCACTTTGTCGAGGATATAACCATGGGATCATATGTAATGAAGTGGTAAGATCTAAACGTCACTTTGTCGAGGATGTAACCATGAGATCATAGGTAATGAAGTGGTAAGATCTAAACGTCACTTTGTCGAGGATATAACCATGAGATCTACAAATGACGATGGCCTATATATATAATATCATTTGCAAGAACAAATGGAGATTTATATTAAGTAGACGAGTTTTATAAACATGTAAAAAATAATAAGTGGCAGTTTTCAAAGAATATATGGAATTTATATTTTTTATTTTTTGGTTTATTTCTGCACCTCCGTCTGTACACAGAGACTCTCGCTCTTTTTCTCTCTCTTCTCTCTCTTTCTCTCCCTTTCTATCTCTTTTCTCTCTCTCTTTCTATTTTTTCTCTCTCTTTCTTTCTCTGTTTCTCTCTCCCTGTTTCTCTGTTTCTGTCTCTCTCTCTCTGTGTTTCTCTCTCTCTTTTCGCTTATGTTTCTCTCTCTGATTCTCTCTCTTTCTGTTCTGCTCTTTCTTTCTCTTTCTCTCACACACACATACACGAGCACAAATGCATGCATGCACATAACTTTGTCATTATTTTTTTCTTTCTGTCTTGTTTGCTTAAAATGATTAAATTTGACACTTTAGACCAAACAAATTCTTTCTTTCTTTCATCCTGTCTTGCTTACTTAAATGATTAAATTTGACACTTTTGACTAAACAAATTCGTTCTTCCTTTCATTCTGACTTGCTTACTTAAATGATTAAATTTGGTCTTTAGACTAAACAAATTTAGTTTTTCTATTTTTATTTTTATTTACAATATTCAGACAAAGTAAAGAAAATGCGTGTTTGTAATCAATCAAATTTCTTTTTCTAAATTCTCCATCTTTTCTGTGCCATCAGTCTTGTAATTTATTTTGGTGGTTTATCTTGGAGCTATTTTTAGGAGCGAGAGAAACTTGATTTTCAAATTGCAGTTAATGTTTAAAGTATTCGGCAATCAGGGCTAAGGTGAAATCAATGTCAGATTTAATCAGTGTGGAGATGAATTTACATCGACTTCATCAGTTGCCTGTAGCGCGACTCTGAAAGTCTGGAGCCTTGGACCTAGGTAAAATTCACATTCGGCTCTCTTAACACAAAGCTGCAAACGATAACACTCATTAAAACTGTTATCGAAGAATAGCACGAATCCATTTGCATCACTTCCGGGGCCACCGTGGATAGATTTCCCTGACGCCGTCGGCCGTCCATTTTTGCGCTGACTGACCTTGAACTTGGTCGTCTGGCTTGTGTGTATTGATGATTTCTGTTATAACTGTCGTGTTTAGATGATGCTTGACATTGTAAAAAAAAAACACTGCCATATTGTTAACACTACAGACTTCATTAAAGTGTTTACAGTACTGGTAATATTAAACCGACTAGTTCTGGTTAATCCGATTACTGTTCTGTCTGTACTAAACTGATCACATTATTGATTATGCGAAACCGACTACAGTAATGACTATACTAAACTCATCACATTATTGATTATGCTAAACCGACTACCGTATTCACTATACTAAACTGACCACATTATTGAATATGCTAAACTTACTACCGTACTGACTATACTAAACCGACTACAATACTGACTATACTAAAATGATTACAGTACTGGCTACACTAAACCGATATCAGTACTAGCTACACTGAACTGACTTCAGTACTGACTACACTAATCTATATCAGTATTGACTACACTAATCTATATCAGTACTGACTAGACTAATCTATATCAGTACTGAGTAGACTAAACTTATCATAGCATTGGCTGTACTAAGCCGATTACTGGACTGTCTTTACTAAAATTCATAGTGTTGACTATACTAAACCGACTAGAGTAATGGCTGCACTAAACTGACTACAGTGCTGGCTACACTAAAACGACTAAATGGCTACAATAAACCAGCTACAGTAATGGCTACACTAAGCCGACTACAGTAATGGCTACACTAAGCCGACTACAGTAATGCTACACTAGGAAAACACAAAGTGGAACATTAGGTTTGAAACACTAAAAACGCTGCTGACTGATGAAAAAAAAGTTTATAAAATTTACGAAAATAAGGTTTCTTCGGCTGTTTGAACAAAATTGTAATGTTGTTGTGCCTCCCGTTGAGATAAGAGCTATTGCACTCACTGTTATAGCAGTAAATCTAATCAAAGTGTCATAACTTTGACAGATTTGTCTAAATCAAATATACAATATGAAACCATCCTTGCTCAAAACAAGAATTCTTTATGACTTTTTAATAGTTTTGAAAATGACACTCAATATGACATCAGCAAGAACGAAATAAACAAAAAAAATTGATAAAAGCAAAATGTTTTTTGAAAGGTTTCTGCTCTTGACCTGTTTTCTTTATTTAACATTACTCAATAAATTGTGAGCGAAATAAAAATGTGTAGCCTAAAAAGCAGTAATAATCTCTAAACTGATGTCTTTCAACGTCTCTTTTGACAGCAACAGGTGTGCGATAAACAATATGTATGGAAATGTTTCTTGGGAGTGTGCCGACATCCCCTGGAAAGATTCATGCTTCCTCAGCAGTTACCGTTTCCTCAGGATGAAAGTAATGACGTGGATTATAATCTTTAACATACTAACTAACAGTGAGGGAGTGCCTCACTGACTAAACTTGTTAAGGATGAAAGTTAAGTTAATATGCTGACAAAGTTCGTTTTGGTCAACATACTGATGAAGTGCCACACTAAATCAATTAGCTGGTGATGCACCTTACAGTCAACATACGGATGAAGTGCCACACTAAATCATACAAAAGTCCTGACAGCCATTTTTACATAAATACTGACGCATACACAAAACACGGACACGTACACAGGCACAAAATACCTAAAACACACTTAGAAACACTTTGAGAGACACACTTTAATAGAGAAACTGAAAGACTCTTAGTTTGGCATTGTTAATGCATATTTACAAGATAATTTGACGTACAAACAGAAAGACAGTGATATTGCTAACGTACTTGAGACAGACACTTTGACGTGCAAACAGCTAGATAGTTACTTTGGCACTACTAACGTACTTGAGACAGACACTTCGACGTGCAAACAGCTAGATACTTACTTTGGCACTACTAACGTACTTGAGACAGACACTTTGACGTGCAAACAGCTAGATACTTACTTTGGCACTACTAACGTACTTGAGACAGACACTTTGACGTGCAAACAGCTAGATACTTACTTTGGCACTACTAACGTACATGAGACAGACACTTTGACGTGCAAACAGCTGGACACTTTGGCACTGCTAACGTAAATTGTGACGCCGCAAAGACGCCTAGAGAAATGCTCAAGCATAAGTTAACATCCGTCTATACGTCCTAACCTACACAACAACTTACACAACAATTTACACAACAATCTACACAACAACTTACACAACAGCCTACACAACAATTTACACAACAGAGCCATTTTCAGATTAAAATTGAGTTCAACACTTCTAACACACACAAGGTTTCAGGTCAAACAAAACATGCAATCACTGTGGAAGAGAAAACACTATACAACACTTCCTATTGCACTGTCCTCTATACATCACTCCCTATTGTACTGTCCACTATACAATGAAGAAAGTAAAACAGTCTTTGACACCTCAAATCGGTTACAAGTCCCATTTTCCACTCAATCTCTACTTTATCCAGCCACAAACACAATACACCTTTTGTAAAACATTTTAGGCAGTTGCTTAATAAACAAAGAAAAACAACAACCAAACAAATAAAGTAATAAAAACACACTCACTGACGCAATATAAGAAAATAATCACCCTCACGTACAAGTAGAATGCCGTCTTCAGAATAACTTGTGAAGAGGAAATCTTCACAGGAACAAACCAAGACAGAGAACATCAAAACATGAAAGGTCTATTGCGGTTTTAGTGAGGAAAAGACGTTATCAAAATGAAAGGCACATGCACACATACACTCGCACAATATATATGTATATATAATATGAAAATTATACGTTTCGGTGAGGAAAAGACGTTATCGAAATGAAAAGCACATACACATACAATATATATATATTATACGTTTCGGACTTTTCCAAATTGATAGCAAGCTGTAATCAATTTCCATACTTTCATATCCATCTTTTCCTTTCTGGAATTTTAATGACGTGTTTGAGAAATTCTCGATGGTTTTTCTCGAGTTATCTTCACTTCCATTCACCACCACCACCACCACCACCACCACCACCACCTTCCTCGGCATGTATGCCTACAAAATTCTTCGCAGCAGTTGAGAATGAAGAACAGTCTGTACTGAAGTAACCAATCGAATGACTTTATAATATTTCTATCGGGACGTGGCCTGTACAGCTGCAGATACACACATCACTAGACATATAATCCTTTGTTTGTAAGAGCGTTGCCCTTTGATTTCGTTACGTGGAGGTTGTCTAACTTGCAAGTCTAGGAGTATTTCCGACCGAATCAGTAATGCTTAGATAAATCGGGCAGATAATACTATAGATATCTTTACACATTTATTTATCTATTGGGTGGGGAAACTGGATCATTGTAAATACTGAGCTGATGCTGCCTTTTCGGGTCAAAAACTTGATCAGTGTTAATGCTGAAGTGATTTGGCAGTTGTTTGGAATAGGGTCAAAAACTGGATCAGTGTTAATGCTGAAGTGATTTGGCAGTTGTTTGGAATAGGGTCAAAAACTGGATCAGTGTTAATGCTGAAGTGATTTGGCAGTTGTTTGGAATAGGGTAAAAAACTGGATCAGTGTTAATGCTGAAGTGATTTAGCAGTTGTTTGGAATAGGGTCAAAAACTGGATCAGTGTTAATGCTGAAGTGATTTAGCAGTTGTTTGGAATAGGGTCAAAAACTGGATCAGTGTTAATGCTGAAGTGATTTAGCAGTTGTTTGGAATAGGGTCAAAAACTGGATCAGTGTTAATGCTGAAGTGATTTAGCAGTTGTTTGGAATAGGGTCAAAAACTGGATCAGTGTTAATACTGAAGTGATTTAGCAGTTGTTTGGAATAGGGTCAAAAACTGGATCAGTGTTAACGCTGAAGTGATTTAGCAGTTGTTTGGAATAGGGTCAAAAACAGGATCAGTGTTAATGCTGAAGTGATGTTGCTCTGTATGGACTAGGGTTAAAATCTTGTTCAGTGTGTTAGTGCTGAAGAGATAATGCTGTTAATGGAAAATGGTTAAAACTGGATCGTCGCTTACTTTTGCGCTGACGGGATACTGCTGATAAATGGTTAAAACTGGATCGTCGTTTTTGTTTTTTTGTGTGCTGAAGTGATACTGCTGATAAATGGTTAATTAATGGTTGAAACTGGATCGTCTGGTTTTGTGCTGAAGTGATACTGCTGATAAATGGTTAATTAATGGTTGAAACTGGATCGTCTGGTTTTGTGCTGAAGTGATACTGCTGATAAATGGTTAATTAATGGTTGAAACTGGATCGTCGGGTTTTGTGCTGAGGTCATACTGCTGTTAAATGGTAAAGGGTGAAAACTGGAGTGACCCTGTTGTTTAAAGGAAAGAGTTTGAAACTGGTTCAGCGATAGCGAATGAGGTGAAGCTGTTGTATCTGTAGTGAAGGGTCAAAAACCCATTCATCATTAGTGCTGAAGCGTTACAATTGTTTTGAGGAAAGAGTTACAAAATGTGTCAATGTTAGTGTTGAAGTGGCTTAAGTGATGCTGTTGTTGTTGTTTTTTTTTTTGGGGGGGGGGAATATAATCTGTCACTAGAGGCTCGGACCTGGTTGGAAGCATATAATTTTTTGTTTTCATTTTTAAAAAACTGTACGCACTTGTGTTCAGATTGCATTTTGGCGCAGCGGTCTGGCGTTAGACTGTTGTTGGCCTTTTTCAGTAGCCACTGCTCGATGCCCGAATATATTTATTTTAAGAACACCAATACCGATCCGTCCTTATTATTATGTCCCTTGTCGTCTAACCCAAAACAGGGTAGACAACTCTGTGATACACGACGCACTTTGGAGGATTTGGAGCTAAGCAAGTTGTAGCTCGTGTCCAACAGAAATTAATTATCATGCACATGATTTCACGTAACGGCTGACAAACAGCTGCTCTGTCTAGGCGGGCGCCGATACTTATAAAACAAATACACTTAAGAATATTTGTGAGTTTTTATGCAAATGTGAGTAATGTAATAAGGAGAACTGTGTGTTTGTGTGTGTTTGTTTGTTTGTTTGTTTGTTTGTTTGTTGCGTGAGTGTCTCGTGCTATTCAGAGGGTAAAAGTATGCGGATAAAGTTGAACTACTCTGGTCTGAACTTTAAGCTCAGCGTGAAAGTGAGTGTGTGTGTGTGTGTGTGTGTGTGTGTGTGTGTGTGTGTGTGTGTGTGTGTGTGTGTGTGTGTGTGTGTGGGTGTGTGTGTGTGTGTGTGTGTGTGTGTGCATGCGTGAGTGTATGAGCGTGTATGTATATACACTGAAAATTGTAAAGTTGTTTCGTGTTAGGTTAGTGTGTGCCAAAATGTTAAACTGCACATCAACCGACTGAGATTATTACGTAAGCAGACGGTGTTGTTGGTTTGATTACGGTGCTCTTTGATAAGCAATGTGACACTGATTTCAAACAACTCTCGTGTTCAAACCTCTAACTCAGCTTCTGGATTTACATTTTTAAACATGCTTGATTTTAGTGAAATCAATAAAACATCAGTCTAGTTTTTATTATTCTGTCAAGAAAACAAAAAAAAACGTTTTGGGGAAGTTTAAGGCTTGTTCATCTTGTGTACCGTGACTCATTATTCGGAAGTCAGGCACAAAGAAATGATGCCATTAAAACTAGCCAGCTAATTAGATTACAGCTGGACAGTCAAATAATCATCTAAGTGTGCAGTTAGTCTCAGTCAATCACCTACCGAGCTAAACATTTAAGCAGCTATACATTCAATTAATCAATTAGGTAATCAGTCAGTCAATCAACTAGTAAACTAATTACTTTAAGCACCTAGACATTAAACTAATCAATTTGTGGTGTAGTCAGACAATGGATGATTAAAATAAGAAAATTTTCAGTTCAGTAGTCAGATGATTACCTAGCCAGTTAAT